>RJWH01003267.1:0-165232 GCA_004363575.1 Solenodon paradoxus | reverse complement strand
TGTATATTTTGGGTACATACCCAGAAGTAGGATCATGGGAAAATACTGGAATTCCATCTTCAACTTTCGATACTGTTTGCATAATAGTTAAACTATTTCACTCCCACCATGGTGTGAAAATGTCTCCTTTCCTTAACATCCTTGCCAACATTAGTTGTTTCCAGACTTTGGGGTAATAGACAGTCTCTCAAGTGTTAGGTGATACGTCATTGTTGTTTTGATTTGCTTTTCCCTGATAGCCAGCAAGGAGGAACATCTTTTCAAGTGCCTGTTGGTCATCTTTCTGTCCTTTTTGGAAAAATGTCTTTCCCAATTCCTCCTCCCATTTTTATTGAATCGCCTGTTTTCTGTTATGAGTTTTATGAGTTCTTTGTATATTTTGGGCTTTAAGCCCTTGTCAGAAATATGGATTGCAAATATCTTCTAGTTAGTAGATTGTCTTTTTGTTTTGGTGATTTTCTTCTTTCAGTGTGAAGAAGTTCTTTAGTTTGATATAGTCCCAGTTGTTTATTTTTGTTTTTGTTCCCCTTGATGTTGGAGTTGAATCCCCAAGACCTCGCTAAGGCTGATGCCATGGATGTCTTTTCTGTGTTATCTTCCAAGAATTGTATGGTTTCCGGTCTTCTGTCCAAGTCTCTAGTCCATTTTGAGTGAATTTTTGTGAATGTTGTTAATGGTCTAGCTTCATTCTTTTGTATGTGGCTGTCCAGTTATCCCAACACCATTTATTGAAGAGACTGTCCTTTCTCCATCTTATGCTTTTGGTTCCTTTGTCGTAGACTGACCATATGTGAGTAAGTCAGTTTCTGGTGATTTGGTTCTATTCCACTTATCTGTGCCTCTGTTATTATTCCAGTACCACACTGTTTTGATCACTGTCTCTTTGTCCTATAGCTCAGTGTCTGGGAATGTAATCCCTCTGGATTCATTCTTTTTTTTTTCTCATAATTATTTTGGTTATTTGGGGGTCTTATGTTGTTCCATACAAATTTTAACGTATTTTGCTCTATTTCCTGGGAATAAGCCCATGGGATTTTAATGGCAATTGTGTTAAATCTGTACATTGTTTTAGGTAAGATGATCATTTTAACAACGTTGACTCTTCCCACACATGAGCAGGGGATGTCTTTCCGTCTCTCTGTATCCTTCTTTATTTCTTTTAAGGAAAACTTGTAGTTTTCATTATACAGGATTTTCACCTGCTTTGTTAAGTATATTCCAAGATAATGGATTCATTATCCTTCTGTTTTAAAAATGTGATTTTCTTGATTCCATTTTCTTCTAGCATATTATTTGATGTAAAATTGCAACAGATTTTAGTGTATTGGTTTTGTAGCCTGTTACATTTTCTTTGTCTTGCCTTCTTGCACTAGCTATACCTCCAGCATGATGTTAAATAGCAGTGATGAGAGTGGATAGCCCTGCCTTGTTCCTGGCCTTAGAGGGTATGCTTTCATTTTTCGCCATTGATTATGATGTTGGCTGTGGGTTTAACATACATGGCCTTTATTATATTGAGGTATGTACCTCTATGGTTTGATGTATATGGTCTTTATTATGTTGAGGTGTGTACCTCCTACTACCCCTATTTTATGCGTTTTTTATCATAAATGGGTAAAAAGCTTTCTCTGTGTCTGTTGATATGATCTTGTGGTTTTTCTCCTTGTACTTGTTGATACCGTGTTTTACATTAAAAGATTTATGTAAGTTGAGCCAACCCTGCATCCCTGATATAAATCCCACTTGATTATGATGGATGATCTCTTTGATGCATTATTGGATTCAGTTTGCTAATATTTTGTTGAGATTTTTTTACATGTATGTTCATTAGAGATATTGGTCTGTAATTTTCTTTGTTGATGTCTCTGTCAGTTTTTGGTATTAGTTCGATGTTAACCTCTGAAAAAGTGTTTGGAAGTGTTCCCTGTTCTTCAATAGGAGGAATTTGAGAAGAATAAGCATTAACTCTTCTAGAATGTTTGGTAACTCTCATTAGAATAGCCACATATGTTGGCATTTATTTTTCAGGAGCTCTTCATTTGATTACCTCTTCAATTTTCTTGTTTGTGATTGTTCTGTTCTGGTTTTCCAATTCTTCTAGGTTCAGTCTTAATAGACTGTGTTTTTCTAAATATCTGTACATGTCCTTGAGGTTGTTTACTTTGTTGGCATAAAGCTGTTCATAGTAATCTCTTATGATATTTTGTATTTCTGTTATATCTGTTTCAACTCCTCCCCTTTCAATTCTGATTCTAGTTATGAGTTTTCTTCATGAGTCTAGTCAATGGTTTGTCAATTTTTTTTTTTTTTTTTCATCAGAGAAACAGCTCTTGGTTTCATTGACCCTCTGGATTCTTTCATTTATTTCTGCTTCAATTTTATTTTATTTTTTTTACTGATTTTTTGTTTTGTTTTAATTGTTCCTCTTTCTCTGGTTGCTTTAAATGTAGGGTTAGATTGTTTGTGATTTTTCTTGTTTCTTGAAGTAGGCCTGGATTACAATGAACTTTCCTCTTAATACTGTTATTGGTACATCTCACAGATTATGGTAGCTTGTTTCTTCATTCTTGTTCTTCTCTAAATATTTTTCATTTTCTTCCTTGATTTCCTCTTTTACCCAAAAGTCATTCAGAAATATAGTGTTTTGTCTCCAATAAATTTGGGGTTACAGCTTTCTTTTTGTGGTTGATTTCCTGTTTTAAGCCACTGTTGTCAGAGAAGATGCTTGGTATGATTTCAATCTTTTTAACTTTGTTTTGCATCCCTTCATATGATCTATTCTTAAGACTGTTTTATGCTCACTTGAGAAGAATGTGAATTCTGTAGTCATTGGATGAAGTGTTCAGTGTATGTCTATTAGACCTGACTGTTTAAAAATTATCATGTAAAACTGCTGTTTTGCTGTTAATTTTTTGCTTGTTTGATTGATCCATTGTTGTCAAGTGGGTGTTGAAGTCTCTTGTTATTGTGTTGCCGTCGATGTCTCTCATTAGTTATAATATTTGATTAATCTATTTTTATGCTCCTTTATTTGGTTCATATATGTTAATAATTGTTATTTCTTCTTGCTGGAATGACCTATTAATAATTATATAATATCCATCTCTGTTGTTTGCTATCCTTTAATTGAAAGTATCTTTTATATAAATGAGATGGTTCCTGCTTTTTTTTTGGTTGCCGTGGACTGTGGATTATCTTCTAACCATGACTTGGAGCCTATATTTATCTTTTGAAAGAAGGTGAGTTTTCTTAATACAGCAGGATGTTGAGTTATGCTTTTTAATTCATTTGGCACTCTGTGCCATTTGATAGGTGAGTTCAAGTCATTAAAGTTTAGGGTGATTATTGATATTGTAACTCTTGAGATTGTAACTCTGTTGATATTATTGTAACTGCTTATTGTCATTTGTAAATTGTCGTCTTGGTGGTGTTACAGACAGTGCCTTTGTTCTCTTTCTCCGGTGACTTGAGAGAAGTTATGTTATGACTGGTTTCTGGCTTTTTTTCCTTCTTTGCTTTTTCTCTGGAGATGTGTTTTGAGGTTGCACTGAAGTTAACATTATGATTTCTGGTTCTTTCTTATTTTTATTTGAAAGTAAATTAGCACTCATTCTAACCATCCACATTTTCATTCCCCTCTCATACTCCCCACTTTTTATATTTTGCTATCTTACTATTTTTTGAGTGGGGTTTCTTTACACTTTTTATAGAGCTTCCTTTAGTTTTTTTTTTTTTTTTAGTATTGGTTTTGTGGTGATAAACTCCTTTAATTTATGCTTATCTGAAAAGTTCTTTTTTCATCATTCCTTCAGTTCTAAATGAGAATCTCACCAGTTATAGTATCCTAGGTTGAAAATTCTTTTCTTTCAAAGCACTTTGATTATATTATGCCACTCTGTTCTGGGCTGTAGCATTTTAGCTGAGAAATCAGCTGACAAGCTTATGGGGATTCTTTTGTATTTGACTCATTTTTCTCTAGTTGTTTTTAAGATTCTTTATCTTGTAATTCTGACAGTTTGATGACAGTGTGTGTTAAGTAGGTATGTTTGGGTTTATTTTGTTTGGAATTCTTTGACCTTCCAGAGTCTGGAGGCTTGCTTCATTCTTCAGGTTAAGGAAATTCTCCACTATTATTTATTCAAATAGAATTTCTGCCCTCTTTTTTCTTTCTTCTCCATCTGGGACTTCTATGATGTGAATGTTGTTCCTTCTGGTGTTATCCCTTAGGTTTCAAATACTGTCTTCATTTCTTTTCATTCTTTTTTCCCTTTGCTGGTTTGCTTGAGTGAATTCCTCTGCCCTATCTTCTAGCTCACTGATTCTATTGGAGGCTTCATTCCTACTTTTGAGTCCCTCTATCGACTTCTTTAGTTAAGCTATTGTTTTTCATTTCTTTGACATCTTGCTTCTTTTCTTCTCTCTCTATTGTTCTCTTTTTTTCTTCCTCTTTTGTTTTCTTGATTTCCATAAGTATATTTATCACTATTGCCCTAAATTCATCCTCAGTAGTTTGTATGTCTGTCCGTTGCATTCCAATTTTCCCCTGAGGTTTTAATTGGATTCATTATTTTGTGTATATTTCTCTGTCTTCGCTTTGTTTGACATTCTGTTTTTATTTCTGTGGTTAGGTTTCTCTTGTGACCTTGTGTGTAGTGTATCAACCTGAAGTGAGTAAGCCTGGATCTTGGTTTAAACATAGGGGGATTCTTAAATTGTGTAGCCTCATCACTGGTTGGATTTGTTGCAGTTCCTAGGTGAACCCTGTGTTGAGGCCTGAGAGTTCAGTCAATGGGGTTAGAATTCGTGTTGGGGTTACAGAGACTCCCCTCTGAGTCTGAATAGTAATGACTACTGTGTCATTGGCCCACAATCAACAATCAGGCTGAATTTCTGCTTTCACCCACACAGTGGTGCTAGTGGGTAGCTGTTGATGGTTCCTCCTTTGTGGGAGACTCTCTGTACCTTTAAGCATGTGGGTGTGATTTCTGGTGCAGATCCTGTGGCTCTGGCACCCTATGGTGGGAGGGGTTCTGGGTGGGAGATTCCCCTAGCCCCTGCCTTCTGGGTATGGTAGTGTTCTGTGAAGACTTTTGTCAGAGGCTCCTATTTAGCCCACCAGGGCACTCGTCCTTCTGCCTTTTGCCAAGACCATCTCCCCTGACTCCACGCCTGGTCCCATGGGCAGGCTGTCTGCTATTGGGGACTCTCTGGGAGGCTCAATTCTTTCAGAAGCTCCACCCTCTCCACCGCACCCCTTTTTATATCCAGAGACTGGGAATCCCAAATCTGCTATGTAGCTCTGAGCATGGGGGTTTGCCTATCCTTTATGGCAGTAAACACTGTTGCTGCCTCTCTAGCTTCTGGTCCTGCATTTCACAGCATTGTGTCAGAATAGGCGATTCCTAGTTGTCCTGTTGGGAGGAAGTGAGACTTGCCCCTACCGTGTCTCCATCTTGGAACCAACACCTAAAGGTTATCTTTTGAAGATTTAAATCTTTCTCATTTCTGGACTGTTCTACTGTTGATTTAAGTAAAATCTTAAGGTATTGGAGAAAACTCTGAAAAAGTAAAGTGAAGAGTAATGTGGGAATCTATTAGCATGCATAGTAATTTGATCTTTTTGGCTATAGTAGAAATGCAGGCAAATGCAGGAAGATAGGGGCCTGAGCATCTATAGCAGCTGCTAAAGAAATACTGTGGTATTAATAATGATAGTAAAAAAACCCAAAAACCATATATCTCATTGGTTACTTTTGGAGGACTTAGGAAATAAGCTCATTATTTTGAAAACTAGTAAATAAATGAAAAATATTATGCTTTTTATATAAGATGCATTCCTCAGGGTAATCACATAGGTGATAAAACAATGATTCTTTTATAGATGTATCCCAGAAAATAAATAATACAGGAAAAGTATTACTACAATATCACTATTTTTAAACCTCAGCTACAAAGTTAGATCATAAATGTCTGCCACCACCACAAAAATAGTGAACCTTAATTTGATCAAGCCTCTGGATTTTAGACTTTCTCATTTAGACTTTCTCCAGAACAAAGGAGATGCTTCATTCAACAGAGTACATGTAAGGAGGGAGGAAATCAAAGGAGATCAGTTTCCCTATGGATTAACTAAAATTTAAGAAACATCAATCAATTATAATTGACAAACGTGATTTAAATGGTGACTCCACCGCTTTTTTTTTTTTTTTTTTTTTTTAAGAAAGCTGCAGGTAGGAATAAACATGAGCAGGCAGGCAGGAAGGCAGTACCTTACTTTTATTTCCAATTAGCTATTCACACTGGTTGCTTTCCCCTGGACATGGGACTTAAACTCAGGGGTGTTTGACCTTCGTCCTTTGGAGGCTATTGTGCTAACCATTACTCCATCAAGGCATACTTAGACCTCTTTTTTAAAAGAGAATGTGTGTGTGAGCGCGCGTGCATGTGTGTGCATGTGTAGAGGAAGGCAGTGGACAGGAATGAAGACAAGTAGGCAGGTAAGTAGACAGACACATCTTCATGTGTTCATCCATCTATTTAGTTGTTCATGATGGTTGTTCGCCGTTGGTCCCATGTCACAAACCTGGGTTCTTGGCTTTATGTGAACTAAGTCATCCAAAGCTGCAGATTTAACTGCTGAGCCACCAGAGTGTGCCTCATATAGGCTTTTAAGAATTATGAAACAAAGAAATTTGCACATTGATTTGATATTTGATGTTACTGAAATTTATTATTTTAGTGTAAATATACTCTAAACAATAAAATTTGGGTTTTATTAGAATGGGGTAAAAATGAACATCTCACTTCGATATTTTATCATAGAAATTAGCTAATTGATAATGCTAAAAATTTGTTCAGAAGAGATGTTACTGCACCTCATAAAGAAATGTGCTCATAGATGGATAGATTAGTTAAATGTCAAAAATTTAGGAAAAGGACTAGTTCTGAACACAAATACATCAATCTTCAGATTTTTGATAACAAAAAGGAACCATTGACTGTATTGTAAAATTGATACTTTTTTTCCAGTTACTCTGAAAACCAGAGAAATGTTGAAAAACTAAATCCTTTTAGTCTGCTTAAACCAAGACAAAAATACTGATTCTGATGGTTTAGAAAGGCCTGATTTGATCGTTTTGGCTATAGTTGCCTTGAGTAAAAGTGTGACTGCATACAAATAGAACTGAAAGACAGTTTTTCTCTAAAGTACTAATATTATCCCCAATGTGCGTCTCTTCAGAGTGGAAGTGTTGAGCATAATTAAGGCAGGCAGCTAGTTAGAGATTAGCAGAAAGCTTACTAAGGGCGGACCCTGATAATAGGACCGGACTGTGTGAGAAGTTTCCATTGAAGATAGTGCAGGTGCAGTGGGAGCCATAAAGAGGAAACACAAATGCTAAAGACGACAGCAGAACTGCTGAGCCCTGTGGACTACATGACTCATCCCCTGATTGGCCCAGAAACCTTGAGTTACCACAGCAGAATACCTCCCTATAGCAGGACCTTGAAAGTCCCAAGCCAAAAAGCCACACGGATACCCATGCTTTCGGGACCCAATCCCACTTCTCTCCCAGCGGAGAGTTTTCTTTTCTTCACTGAATAAATCTTACATCAGAGCTTGCTGTGGGTCTATGCTTTCATTCTTTGATTTCACAAGACCACAATCCTGGCTTCATGTTGGGGTACCCCTGGGAGCAGGGACTCATCCTGATTTGTGATCGATGGTACCATCATAAAGAAGATCCCAAGGGGAGGCTCTGTTAGGCACCTCATCTATCTATCTCCGAGGAAGACTGATCTGGGTGGAGACTGCTGTTCCTAGAGCGGTCCCCAGACGTCCTGGGAAGAACTCAATATCCCATCACCACCCGCCACCAGAGGCTAATATTCTTTCTGTATTCCTATAACTATTCTGCAAATCCACTTATATATTCTACATAGCTTTATATCCTCTTTCTACATATATTAAACTATTGAGTATAGAAAAGTCTTCAAAAGTGAGAGTGCATCAGGATATATGCTGATTTGGCACATGGGCAGTTAGAAGGCTTCGAGTATTCCAGTCTAAAGAAGGACACTTTCTAAACATAGGAACTTGCCTTGTGTCTGTGAGACTGAGCCCCCATTACTAGGGCTTATGTACAGAATGCTTCTTCAAGTCCATAGCCTAGGTAAGTTGCTCCTAGTTTTCCATGATACCACATATATCAGAAAACCTTTGAGGACAATTCAGGGGTCAGGGAGACCAGCCAATCTCTGTTCTTTTCATGGTATTACACTTAGGGGTTGGTTGGTGGCAGATTTATTAGGGGGTCGTAACCTCCCTCTTCATGCTCTTTGCTTTCTTTTCTCCCGTGACCTCAACTGGTCATCGTAGCAATCTAGTTTGCTAGTGAGCAATCTGCATTGCTTGCTATTTATTTCTCCACCTAGAAAGCCCTACACATATGATTTCTTATTTCCTGCGCTTGCCCTAGAGCTGCAAGCATTCCGCTGCCTGAGAGGTCATTCTGATGAGGCTGACGCCGCCCTTCCCCACTCCTGCCGCCTCCTCAGTGAACAGCCTAGGCCAGTGTCGGAAGGAACTAAAAATAGCCGGAAATGCTGTAGTCAGTCATTTGCAAGTGGCTAGGTCAGATGAGGCACCAGAAAAGAGAACTGCGGAGCAGATGGACAGCTCCAAGAACTGCCAGTGCCTGTTTACTAAAAGCTTGGGATTTTGCAGCCGAAGAACAACAGACACACTCCTACACCCTTGGCATTAGCACATACTGCACATTCAAGGACCAAGCACTGTGAAATCTTCCGGAGAAATAAAGTGCCAGATGTACCCAGAGATCGACTGATATAAAACTAGATCTGGAGGGAGGTCTGCATGTGGACAGACAATGATGTAGAAATGATGTAGAGGGAAGGGTTCTTCTTCGTGACTGATACAGTAGTCGGGAGGGTCAGCATGGGACTGTGGAGTCACGCAGCTGTGGCTGGAAGTACTGCTTTTTTCCTTAGCAGCTGTGTGGCCCTTCGCATGTTAGTTTCTTTCTGTGCTCATCCAGTTTTTTCAGTGGGGTAATGCATATCATAAAGACTTGCTGGGGAGATTCCAGAAGGTTGTTTACACAAAGTGCCTCGCATGCCGACTACAGAGTTGGCAAGAATCAATGCTGATTTCTTCCCCTTTCAGTCTGTCTTCTTTACGTGGGAAAATGGCACAGCGAGAGGCCCGTCTACTCACTGTGTCAGTTTACTCCTGAAGCTCTTCGGGTTACCTTTGGAATCCTAAATTTAGCTTAGGAACCTGCTTGATTGGGGGGGGCGGGGGCGGGGTTCCTGGACAGCTGTGAAGACAAGACCCTGGTGGGCGTGCTGTGCAGGACTCAATTTGGGTTAATGTTTTTCACCTTCAGAGCATGATCATGTGTAGTTCAAGAATTCAATTTTGAGGGCTAGACTCAGCACTTACGGAAAGAATAGCCTAAAACAGAATTAAGGAGACTAGATCCAGACATAATAGGTGCAATAATATCAGAGTGTACACCACAAAGTGAGGATTGCAATATAAATCATATTTCTTATGGAAGGTTGTGGTCAGGAAATAAATCAAGCAGCCAAAATTATGGTCTAGAGGCTCAGAGATTTTGGTCAGGTAGTTCTGATTACATTGAGAGTTGAGGTTTTTTGAACAGTGGATTCCCAGGGAGAGCATTATATAACTTGGAGTTGTTGGGGTCTGCTGGGAAATAACCTAACTTGACTTTCTCTGGGGACAGCAGAAAGAAATTCTAGTCTGACTTCCCTACAATATTGTAGATGCCTGAGGGCTACGTGAATCGACTGACCAATTCCCACTGGCACTTTTTACCTTAAAAAGCACCAACATTTGGCTGCAGGTAATGAGTGGGCGGGTATGGAATAGGAGAAGCAGATGGTGACTGGAGGTGGAACGCTGGTCTCAGGTAGAAATGAGGGTTGTAGGGTTATGAAGCTTCATTTGCTGAACGTAAGGTTGTCAAGTATCTACTATTGCTAAACCCTAACTTGGGCCTTAGGAGTGCAGTTAAACAGGTCGATGTTCCTGCATTCACAGGGCATAGTATCTAGCAGGCAAAATATCAGATAAAGACATGTCAAAAAGAGTTTTATGCAATGAGTTAATAGTTTTTGCTCAAGGTTTCAAATGTCCCAGGGCATAAAACATGATTGAAATACCCTTTAAAATACTTGTGGTACATCTGTATTTTGTTCTGTTCCTAAGTTCAAGACTGAGAGGAGAGGAATGAGGTATTTCTTTCTTATAAAGGTACATATATACATACACGTATACATATGGAAACATACATATGTTTATACATATATACACACATGCTTACACACAATGCTAAATTGATTCTAAGTTGATTCTAGTTACGTGGCCCCCAGTAACAGTCTCCTCATTCACTTCTCCAATTGAAGAGACTCTTCATTCTGAGAGGAGTCCTAGATGCCCCACTGCCTGAGTTATGAGACCAGCATTTGTAACTCCATTGACCATTCCTTGGTAATGAAAGTAATACCCCTTGTAGAGAATATCAATAGCATAAGAAAATGACCACCTACAACTCTTTTATACCTGAAAATGGTTGACAGAAGTCCCCTTGGAGTTTTATTTTTTTCCAATTTATCAATTTATTAGGAGAGCAAAGGACCATGTCTTGACATGTTTATAAATTTGCAAAGCCTGGAAATGATACAAAAAGTGTTATTTTCCCAGAACTTAGTCATTCTCCCCTTTGCTCCCTGTAGGAAAAACACAGTGGCCTTTCCTTCCTCAGGCAGGGTGATGACGAGATGTGTAAACCTCGCAGAACCATTCTTGGCCACCTCTCATGTGTCTTGCTTGCTTTCAAAGCAGAAAGGGAGCACTGCTCCTGAAGGTTTAGAATGGAGGCAATGTTTTGTGTAAAGCACTTCTGAATAAGGTCCTGCATCAGGTTTTGGGTGGTGGTTAATATAAAGCAGTGGTTCCCAACTAGAGATGATATCTATTTCAGAATTCTCTGGTAGTTTGTCCAAACTGCACAGGCCTTTTCTAGTGTCATTTCCTGGCACAAATAGATTGTCAGGAGTAAATGTATGTTGCTTAGAAAAACAACTTTAGTCACAGGTCACTAAAAGTCACAGGTCATTTTGATCCTATCCCTCTTCTATTCACCTACTGATACAAAGGGTAAGGCACCTGAATCCTGCTACCAATTAGAGAATTGATGTGAAAAATATACAAGTTGGAAAATGGGTCATAAAAAGACAGAAGGCACTGTATTTTAGAATGTCTCCCCCTAACCCCCTCCCGAATTAAAGTGTCCCCCGAGGTTCTTAAATATGGCTTCCTGGGCAGCACCATGATGTGAGGGGAGGCTGACAGAGCTCTTTGCCAGAGGCACATATTATCCCAAAGCTTGGTAAATAAAGCCCTGAGTATGAGCTAGAATGTTCCTGTGAGTGCCACACTTTGTTGACACTGTTCTGGAGCCCAGGGTGCAGTATTTGATTTAGCCTGCCTTGGTCAGAAACCCGAACAGTCATCTCATTTAAAGGAAAATAGCAGCAATTATTTTCAGTAAATAACTAATTAAAAAAAATTTTTCCTGCCCTTTTGCAGCTTCTGTTTTAGATATGTTTCTTGTTCGGAGCTAAATCTTTTGACTGTGTGTCTCTGTATGTACTCATATATGTATCAGATATATTGTTCATCTTATTCTTTGGTTTTTGGCCCACTTGTTTTTTCTCTCTGGTTTTCCTTTGAAAAATTTTAATTTTTACCTTTTAATTTGAAAGGAATATATTTTGTTTTTATTCAAGAAACCTACTTAGCAGAGTCTAAGGTTACCAATAAGTTTATTCTCCTACTGACAATTCAAGTGCCTTAGAACACTTAATTCCATTTACTGTGCTGCTTCTGATGGAGGCTATACTTGGGGATTGTAAATTTTGTGTAATGCAAATGCAAACAGTATCCTGATTGTTTCACATGGTCAGTTTAGCTTCTTCATATGTATTTACTACTTTTATTACTCTTCATTCCTTTATCTCTCAGAATTTCCTTTAGTAAAGGTATGCTAATAGAAAAAGTGTTTAGTGATCTGAAAATGTCTATTCACATTCCTGAAAAGTATTTGTAGTGGGGGAAAGGTTCTGTGTTGGCAGTTACTTCCTTGCAGAATAGTGTCCTTTTAGGATGATGCCTTGTCTTCTGGTTTCCATTGTTGAGAGTTCTGTTAGTTTTTCTCCTTAGAAAATAATTTTTTGTCTTATGGTTTTTTACCCTTCCAGTCAAGGAAAAAGAAACTTTATTGAATCTCCGGGCATGAGATGCAGGTAAGAGGTTACCAGATGGGCAGAGGAGGAGAGGACAGCTAGTGGAGGAAACTTATTTGACCTCATTCTTGGCATACAGCTGTTTAAAAAAAATTTAAACAGTGCATCGTAATATTATATAAATGTAATACATGCACCATTGTAAAGCAACATTTAATACTAAGAGTCCAATTCCGTCCTTCCCCATATAATTGACCCCTTTTACCTGATTTGCCCATCTCCTTCCCCATTCTCTTTGGGTAAACATTCATTTGATTCTAAAGACGAAGTCTTTTTTTGTGTGGTTTCATTTGTTTCCTCTATATACCACATATGAGCGGAGTCATACAATGTTTATCTTTCTCCTCCTGACTTAGTTCACTGAGCTTAACCCCTGTAGTGCATCCGCCGTCACGAATGGCGGGAGTTCATCGTTCTTTCTAGCTGAGTAATGTTCCATTGTGGATCTGTACCACGCCTTCTTTATCCGCTCGTCTTTCAATGCTGTTTTCTTGGCCACTGTAAAAGATGCTGCATTAATCATGGGGGTGCAGACATCTTTTTGAATTAGTGTTGTTGTGTCTGAGGGTAAATGGCCAGAAGTGGGAGAGTTGGATCAAATGGAATTTGATTCTGAGGTGTTTTTTTTTAGGAATATCCCTACTGCTTTCCATAATGGTGGCACCAATTTACACGTCCGCCAACATAAGTGTTCGTTTTTCACCTCATTGTCGCTGACTCTTGCTGTTTCTACTCTTTTGAATAACAACCGTTCCCCTCACAGGTGTGAGCTAATAGCTCATTGTTTTTATCTGCATTTTCTTAATAACGAGAGGAGGAACATCTTTTCTTGTGCCTGTCGAGGGCACAGGCTGGGTGGTTTGTTAGTGTGGCCACACTTTTTACGGTAGTTGACAATGCAAGCTACAGGCAGCCTAACACGAGGAAGGTCATCTTGTTGCAGCCACATTCCCAGGTGAGCTGGTGGAGACGGCTCAGTGAGGCTACCGGCAGGCACAGTACCAATGCAAGGTCAGCAGCATCTCTGGATGTTGTCTCAGAGAGCAGCCATCCTCCAGCCCTTTACCTACAAACATCAGATGCTGCCGGTTGGGTGGCATGCCCTCTTTGTCTGGGATTTTGGCTTTGACATTCTCAGTGGTGTCACCGGGCTCATCCTCTGATTGTCACAGTGGTACCACCGCAGACCCACTTGACCACTTGGTTGAAGAACTTTGACCTTCTTTTAAGACCCAGTTTTTGCTATTGTTGATATGCAGTGTGTAATTTGAAAAAATTATCTTGCTTAGCACTCTTTAAAGTTTAATCTTTAGATTTTTGCTTATCAGTTCAGATAAATCCTGAGTTCTTATTTCATGATACATAGCCTCTTCTTCACTTTCTCTCTCCTCTGCTTCTGATTAGACATATGTGTAAGGCTCTTATTCCTCTGTATTACTTAACTTTTTCATTTTGTCCATTTTTTTTATGCCATATTCTGAATTTACTCTACAGTTGCCTGCTCTGATTGTTAATTTGTTTTCTGTTAATTCCTTTTTTAAATCTCTCTTTTTTCTGGTCCCCGTAGTTATTATCAAGTTATTTTATTTTAAAAAACATACTAACCCTAATTATTTGACAATATCACATAATTTCAATATCTGTACTTTTTTTTTTTTTTTTTTAAGAAAAGAGGAAGCACTTTGTTTATTTTGGTTGTTATCCCCAGAACTGGGGTATTGAATGTAGGGCCTTAGGCTTTACATGGTCCACACCCCAATTGCTGACTTAGTGCCTGAGCCACCAGGGTGTGCTCCAGTATCTGAACCGTTTAGAAATCCTTTCCCTGTCATGCACATTTATGATGTCTTGTGTGATTAAACTGTGAGTTGCTTGCAGTTTTTCTTAGAAAATTATTTTGGGACTCCTTTGCAGTGTAGAATGAGAGTTATCTTTGAGAGGACTTGCAGGCACCTAGGGAACTCTACCAAACCAATTCATCTGAATATATGGCTTGATGTTTTTGTAATATATAGGGGGGTGTGAATTTGAACTGTAAACAGGTGTAAGGGCTAGTTTACAATGACAGCTCCTTAGAGATTTCTCTTAACTTGATCTGTCCAGAGTTAAAGCAGCTTCTCTTCCAGTGCCCTGTGGTGTTGGGGTGTTTACTACTGCTTCAACCTCATCCTGAAGTGCAGCCCTTCAGGGAGCCTGATTTATAGCAGCAGGGTCTTTGGTTTCTGTTCATCAAGCCCTGTGAGGTTCATAGTCCCTAGGTTTGGTCGAGGCCCCAGGACAAAACTACCATCAGTGCTTGTTTTTCTTTCCAGCGTTCCAATTTCACTTGGATTTTGACCTGGTAATTCATTTCTTACTGTCCTGTTAGTTCAATACTTTTAAAATGAAAAAAGTTCAACTTTTGCTGTTTTTAGTGGGAAGGTGGTCAGAATTAGTCAGCTTGTATTTTTGGACACAGATTCTTCTCGTTTTTTTCTTAATCTTACATCATGTGATCAGATTCCTTAATTTTACTTCAAGGTTTCTGTTTCTCCATATGTAAATAAGTCATTTAAAATAGTCACCAATTTGGGGATCTGCACTTGAGAGTTGAATTAAAGTTGTTTATTTGCTTTGCCATGTTCCAAAAATAATTTAAGGTGATTAAAATCTTCAAATTTCTAAGAGCACCATTTAGACGTTCAAATAGAGAGAGCCATTTCATAAAGCAAGCAGAATTCTAATCTCTGCTCTGCAATTAGCTAAAGGAGTTCTCAATGTGGAAAGAACCCCCCTAAATTATATGCAAATTGTTTTGTTTCTTTGCAAATGAGAATTTTTCTGGGAAGATGGCCAGTAGCTTTCAGTAAATTCTCAGAGGTCTAATCCCAAGGAAAGCTACATAGTATGCAGTGATATAAAAGTAATTTTAAGCAAAAAAAATTACCCTTACTATACCTTAGTTTTCTAATCTATATTTTGATGGAATACCCAATTTCCATCTTTAAAAATAAAAACTTTCCATCTAAAAAAAGTGAGATGTTCCACTTTTTAACAACATTTATTAAAATATTTAAAGTATTAGTATTAGAGTTTCAGTATTCTTTAGAAAAATGTTTATCTGACATTTATGCAACGAACATTTGAAAATCTACATTTTGAAATCAGGAGATACAGATGAATAGAACACCATCTTCTGTTGTCTTGTATAGGACATTATCTATGGAATGTAAATGCTGTGTAAGAAAACACTCAGTCTCTGTGGAGGCCAGAGGAAGGGCATGTGGGGTGGGATGACAGATGAATTACTGAATGCTTCTTGGTGGCATAACCTAAGAATTAGCCAAAGGAAAGCCTTCCTGGTCGAGAAGTCAGCATAAATAAAGGTAGAGACACAGAGAAAATGGTTAAATATGTATACATGTATGAGTGTGGAAGGTAGAGCAACTCAGTGATGCTAGCACAGAAAATGAAAGGAAGACATGAGCTGTATAGCTTGGGCTAGATTTGCGAGGGTTTTGTCAGTTAGGCTGGACTGTGCATATTTCCGTGTAGGCCAAGGGAGCACCAGATGTTTTGGGAGGCTGTGGGGAAAACTGAAACAATTAGATAATCTGTTTGCTACTAGGGTAATCTGAGTGGGAAGGAGGGGGAGCTAAAGATAGAAAAACTAGTTGTGTTTCAGGAAGATTGGTGAGTCTGAATTTGGACTTGGCAGGAAGACACACCATTATTTAGTGGGTAAATCAAGAGGATTGTGAGGTTGATTACATGTCTGGGGTAATGGAGAGGGAAGTCTCTGTTGGTTGGTTCACTGAACCCCTAGATGAGGTAGACAAACAGGAGGAATGGATATGGTTGGACTTGGTGCATTTGAGTAGGTGTCTTGGTGGAAATGTATCACAGCTAGAAAAATTCAGATATGGGCTTGAGATGGAAATCCTCGAAGGCTTTAGTAGATTGGTGATAGCTGGGACCATGTAAGTGGCTGAGATTAGCCAAAATGAATATGAAAATAAATGAGATATGCCAGCATTTTAATGGTTAAATGTGTGAAGAAAATCCCCTAAAAGAAGGGAAACAGAAGACAAAGTAGTTTCAAGAAATGAATAATTAGCAGTGTCAAATACAGGAGAAGTACTCCGGTAAGAACTAAACAGTCTTTTGGCAGCCAAGAGGTCACTGTTTTGTGTAAGGAGGTGAAGATCCAGATGGGCCATGACTAGGAAGGGAGGCAGTACATGGAGAGAAAATACACGAAGCTCAGTCTGGACATGAACTGGAGAAGGGCGCTTAAAAAAGGTATTAGCAAGGGAGTTACCTTTTTATTTTTTTCCTGTGGGATGGGAGAAACAGACCATGTTTGTTTACTGGTTGAGAGGGAATAGAAAGGGAGAGGTTGAAGATAAGAGTTGTTTACTCTCTGGCTCTAGAAACCTGGAGGTTCTTGGGAAGACCTAATCACCTTTAAACTTTTAGCCAGTCAGTTCAGCAGGAGAGCTCATAATCACACTGGCTAATCCTAATTCATCTTAATAAAAATTACAGACTGTATTCTCCAGTTTGAGTCAAAGAAGTAATAGCTTGGTAGCCAATTACAGAATCAGAAAAAGAAGGCAGGTCAGGACAACTATTTTTAATTGAATTTTATTGTCCAAGAATGACTCTTCTTTTCTTGGGATGAACATAATGTAAACCGTAGTTCTGTTTTTCTGCAGAGATAATGCTGTAAACAGGTAGAAAAGTCAATTGGCATTCTGTAGCGGAGAGAGCAGGATAAGTCCTTCACTTTCTGGAAGCCTCAGGTCTTTTGTGAATGTGCCAATGGAATCAGTTCTGTTGACCACTAAGGTTGAAGTTCCAGTCAGCCCGTGTAGCCTGCAGGCAAAATTCTTGATTGTCAAGGACCCATTTTCATGTTTGTTAAAATAATTTTGGTGAAGTTGGTAAAGCAAAGGATTTTAAAATTCTTTTCAAGAACTTTCATATTTTGCTGGAATAAACCTACATGAATACTTTTGACAATTAGGTTTTAATGGAATGAAGAACTCTGAACTATAGTTTTCCTTGGGGAACAGATAACAATTAGAGACTTCTATATAACAGGGTAACTTAAAATGCAGTGGGAAGAATCTGGGGGCCTGAAAAGTTGACTGATTTAACTAGCTGCAGAATGCTTGGATGTTGGATTTTTAAAAGTAAAGTTGCAGGTAGGAATGAAAGTGAGCAGAGACAGGTGGGCAGGAAGAGAGAGGAGAAACACTTTATTTTGGGGTTCATATTGGTTGCCCCCAGGCCCCCAAACCCTTGCCCAGGTCATAAACCAGTTCCTTGGGATGTATGCGGACTGTGGCCGACAGACTTTAATGCTGTTTCTTCAAAAAATAAAGTGTAACACTTAAAACATTGAGAACGAATCAAAAATTCAAAAATATATTTAAAGACTTGAACATTTGGCTAGTGTCAGCAAAGGGATGTTTGTTACAAGTCAATAAAGCCAAGCATTTTTTTTTATCTAGAGTAGTTCCCTCTTTCCATCCTTTCATTAACTCAAGAAATAATGCTTGAGTGCCTAGTAAAGGACTTCGGAACCCTGGCAGTACACAAAGTACTTTTAATTTGTACTTATCCACGCATGCTTAGGCCCTTTTTCCTCCTCTTGCAGGCTTCCTTGGAGTAGTGTCTCTGACGCCTGATCTCTTGGAGGCTCACATTCCTCCTTGTTGCTGACGCGGTTCCCTCCATCTGCAGAATACTTTGGCATCTGATTTAGCTTTCCTCTCCACTCCAGCTTCTGACATCTTCCTGAATGACTTTAATGCCCATAATGCCCATCCATTCAACACACTTGCCCTTTCAGGTTATTATTAATTTTTTTTTTTAAAGGAAAGATGCAGGCAGACAGGAAGCACTTTGTATTAGTTGTTCATCTCGGCTGTTTCCCTTGGTTTCAGGTCTTGAACTTGGGATGTATGTGGACTATACCTGGTGTACTAAACCACTAGGCCATCAGACATGCCTCCTTTAGGTTTCTTCTTCTTTGTCTCTAGTGATCTTTACTCATTTGGCCACTACTACAAGGTCATACTTTGGTTCATACTAAACCACGAACTTGGTCTTCTCAGATCACTAATTCATGCATCCTGGTCTCAAGACTAGTACTTCTTGTCTCTCCAACTGCTTGTTCAACAGCTTCCAGTAGGTCAGAGTTGGCATCAGATTGTCCATAAGGACTTGTATCTTCTCAACACCTGGTGTTGCCTTTGAGTCCTTTAGCTAAATCCAGTTTAGATATTATAGCACTATTATTTCAACAAATCAATTATTGTTCTTTTGTTCTATCAAATGTATTTGACAAAACCCCAATTATTTCCATTTTCGCTTTGCAGACTGTAACATCTGTCACCATTATGGCATGAAAGTCATTGATATGTAAACTAATGGGTGTGACTGTTTCCAACAAAGCTATTTACAAAATCAGATACTGGGCTTGTTTTGGCCTATGGCTTGTGGTTTGGAGGCCATACTTACTGCTCTGCCTAGAAAGTGCCTCTACTGCTTCCAATGACCATCAAATTCCTGCCTTGAGACCCTTCTGTCCACAGATCTGCGTATCTACCTACTACTTAAATGTTCTCATTACATATCTCAAATCTTATGCAGGAATTGTGCTCACCAACCAAATCTGTTCTTCCTCCAGTGTTCTTAGTAAGAGGCACTGTCATTCATTGTACAGAGCAGAAAATAGGAGTCATCCTTTAACATCACTTCCTGTCTCATTCTCTGAACTGGAGGAATATTTAAAAAAAAAAAAGTCTAGAAATGTTACTAGAAGCACACAGTCAAATTTAACACTTCACTAATAGAGCTAAACTTTATTTTCATGTTTATTACATGTTTTTCTTTGATGTTGAATACATATCAGAATTGACTTAACATACAACTTGGGAGAAAAGTTGACATTCTCCACTGAATGGGTTAAAAAGGAATGTAAAACTACAAAATACTTTAAGTGTTGAGTTCAAAATTATGGCAAACAAAACATAAACACCTTGCCATTTTTCTTTCTCTTTTTCCAAGATGGAATTCATTATAAAAATTTTTCCATAACAATTTTTTCGAGGAAGAAAATAAGGGATAAAGTCACATCACTTTAAGTATAGAGTACAAATAAATTAAAAGTATTAACACATAACTTCTATGTTCTATTAAAAATACAAATATTTCATATTATGAATTGAGGGGGGTTCCTTGATGTCAACTGCTTAAGCAAATTAATACATGACATTTGCTTTTGTTTGAAAGAGGGTGATTAAGGGTGACACACAGCGGTGTTTTATTTGATATCTATGTCAACCATTTGCTACTCAGAATGAAGATGGTCAAATCGTCCAAGTGGCTAAGAGATAACAGAACTATTCTACCCTCCCAGCCCCCTCACCCAATCTATGACCATGTACAAATGTACAGATTGTAGCTTTCACTGAAAGTTTTAAAACTCCTAGACACTCTGAAATGGCTGAAATTCACAAAGAACACTAAATATATAGTATAATTCCAGTGTTTAAACAAATCAAAATTATGGGTGGTTATCAAAGTGGTTATTGGTAATAATTTTTCTTTATAAGCCCATTATAAGTACATTTGGTGAAGAAAGGTGTGTTCTTAATACCACTAGTCTTTACTTAGATACATTAATAAAAATTATAGCTTAAAATTATCTTCTAGGGACTGCAGGATGCAAACTCTTACTAAAAGGTGGTTAATGCTTATTCTCATTAGACAAGTGTTTAGAATCATCTGCAAAAACCTATATTCTTTTAATACTTATAAAAGACATTTAATAAAAAATAATTATTCTATTGCTGAAACACTTTCTCATGTTAATAACTGTTTAGGACAGATGATTTATGGCTTTTTCAATTTTTTTAATTTCACAATGTCAACTGTTAAAGCTCCTCTAAATCAGTCTTCAAAATGGTTTCTTAAATGAGAAAAAGGAAAAAAGAGACAAACTATCAACTTAGCCTGCTCCCTTCCTGGAAATCAGCTTTGCTCTTAAAATTCAAGGCACACTCCTTTTCTTAGAACAGGGATTGACAAACCTTTTCTCGGTAAATGGCCAAATACTAAACATTTCAGGCTTTGTGGTCTATATGGTAACTTTAACAAACTGTTGAATTTATGTTGTCATTAGAAAGCAGCCATAGCAGTGTGTTTATCAAAGAATAGTCTGAATTTGGGCTGACCCCTGCTTTAGAAGAACAAATCTAAATATAAGAGAATCATCTGAAAAAAAACCTGTCTCTAGTCAGATGTAATGACTGATTCAGAAATTAGCAGAGATTAATCACCCTAGAACATTTCTGTTGAATAATTTCAATGCAGCCAACTTTTTGCTTTTGGTTAAGATTGTTCTACTGAGACTCATCATACCATGCTTTTTTCCCACTGGGGATAAAGTATCTTCATTTAAGGACTTACTTATTGAAGGGTTCAGTTTAAAATTAATAAATGATGTCCATACAGTTTAATATCCAATTTAATTTTTAAAAAACTTAATGAAAAATATAACAGAATCAAACATTTAAAATAAGTACACTCACTACCCATTCCAGTAATTCATTTAAGTCATATCAACTATAGAATAGGAAAAATAAATTCAGAACTGTAATTACTTTAAAATACACTACTTCCACTTTTATCAATATTTTACATTTATGTATATACTCTAGTGGAAGCAGAAATTCTCTCTAAAAACATTATCTCCTTAAAATCTTGAGGTGCATATTAGAGCCACAGGCAATATCTGACATAAAAAATTGCAGTACAGGCCTTTCAAATTTGGCATTTCACTGGTACAATACAATGACCAAAATATAATCATTGTACAGTGCCTAGACATTCCAGTAAGAATCATTTTCTTTACCGTAGAATGATTAATACATATTCTACAAGGGGCAGTGAGGTTAATAATTCTATAGGGTATGTCCTGACAGTTTTCAAATTGTACAATAACACAAACAACTTTGTTAAGGCCATGTTTTATTTGCTGATTAATGGACAAAAGGCAATGTAATTTATTTTCAAGTATTTTCTTGAAATTCTGTGCTCATAAAAATCATGAAAAGTTGGAAAGATTGTTAAATCACGGAAACTTTAAATATATCTTACACAATCTTGTTTGTACAAAAATACAAGTTAAATATAAACATAAAGCAATCATGATAATTTTATGCAAATCTGTTTTATGTGATCTTCAGTTATATATAAAAGGTTCTCAGTTCTGTTATTTGTGAAAAGATCAATACCAGATTGAATTGCTATCTATTGGCAAAGGGCCCTAAAAAGCTTACTTTAACATTAATCTTTTACATGGTTAAGTGCATTTTCCTAATTTAAGATCACCTAAACACTGGAGAAAAAGAAAAAAATGAAAGAGCAGTATGTCCATAAACCAACAAATAATTTGGCTGTAATTGACATAAAACACAAACCCCACACATCTGTACAATTAACATTATGTATTATGCATCCATACACAGGTGTTTATGGGCATGTATGCCCATAAACACACACACACACACACACACACACAAAATGTACCCACATACACTCAGTCATAAAACAAAGCCTAATGAGGTGTTACTTCCAGTTCAATATTCAGCTGTGCATTTTTTCTTACTTCATCAAATGAATAGCTTTTTGTCACCTTCCCATTCTTGAAGACAGTATGAAGAAGATCCTGCACAAATATAACAATACTAAAATTTAATGATTAATTATTAATATGCAAATCATGTCTTTCAATTAGGCTGATTAGTCAAATGCACAGAGATGATGCTGCTCAAATTGTGAAATGACTTCATACTCAAAGAATGCTGCTGGAGTGACAGAGAGCACAGTACTTAACTTTATGAAGAGGAATGCTCTAAATACTAACATTCTTAAAACAATTTTCCTTTAAAGGAAAAATAAAAACCTGTTGATCCATTTTTTTTCCAGGTGGAAGATGCTTACTGCTTGGTTGTCCAGAAGAACTATGGCCATCACTAATCATCACTGACAGTGAAGGCAAGGAAAGCCTGCCTGGGCTTCGATGGTCTCTGGTAAACTTATCAATCTAGAAGTTAATAAACTTGCTATTTTGGTCTTAGCATATTTGTTTGTTTTAACAACAACTCCCCCCCCCACAAAAATAATTACTAATTTCTTGGCTAACGCATAGTGACTGAGTTAAAGACTGACATCTAATCCATTTGATTCCTGAAAGGGCAACAAATTAAGAGGGCTGGGCCTAAATTTTCTTTGGACTGTGGTAAATCCACTTCTGACTCATTAAGGAATTAAGTGCCTTTTATTTTCTTTGAAAAATTCATGTAAGTGTTTATGATGGCATCTAAAATTTTGTCATTTGTTTCAAATAACACTGCTCTAACTGTAGCACTTTCTTAAATTACCAAGAAATGTCTATTATTAAATGTCTAGATGATTATAGTGCCCCAAATGTGCTAGAGAGCCATTTACATTCTCTTAAAATCAATGCCTTTGTTAAAAGTTATAGATATCCATAATTATCCTTAGTTTACAGATCGACTTAAGATATTTTAGATTAATTCTGCTATAAGACTTAAGTGAAGGCTACTTCAAGAACTGCCTAGTAGGTTATTTAAAAGTAGGGATCACAAAATTTATTTTAGAAATTTAGAAAAATGCAAAATTTGATATAAGTAAAAACTCAGTATAGCAGGGAGAATCTAAAGTAATTATGTGTTTATGTTTAGTGTAAACTTACTGAGAATAATATGAATATTTGTGAGTAGTTTTCCCCCCTCAATCCAGTGTTAAACCAGCTTAAGACCGACATTTTTATGAGAATAGTATTTTAAAGCCTATTATCAGCTCATATTGACTACTTTGGCATACTATATTTTTCCAGTTTGATTGACTTTAATCAAAAAACTTGGTTAAGTCAGTCTAGAGTTCATCATTTATTAATTAGGTATTCTGAGTCAAATACATTGTTTCACTACTAACATTTGACTTTTTTAGCCTATGGAATTGTATGCAAATCAAATGAGATTAAAGAAAACTATCAAGTTTTTAATCTTTAGCAACATTTTAGAATTTGGAAAACTCATATTAAAATGTAATTTTAATAACATAGCTATAGCTGTGAGAAATCTACAGTCGAAGAAACTGCATTATTTAAGCATTTTTAACTATTCCTCTTCAGAAACAACTCACTGCTAGATGGCAGATCAAATGTACATAAGCTTATTTAAGTTCTAAACCACTACCAGCAAAATCACTACCCTGGCTGCTGGTCACTATGTTGAAGACTTTTTGAGTGTTATAAAATATTTTACCCAATGTATGTACTAGTCTTAAATCTTCCAAGAAAAAATGCTCTGAAAAGAATTCTAAAACAACCCTCCTCTTAATTTGTAGAATCGATCTACTAATATTTTTGAAAAATCAGCACAGATACATACATGACCATATTCTTCAAGGTCTCCTTTTCCTTCCTCAAGTGTAACAAACTTCCCTGCTGGTGTCCTATGTAAAGATAATCGGCCTTTTTTTGATCTTTTGTTGGGATCAGCAACTGGGTCCTTGAAGACATTAATCTGGAATCCAAAGTAAGAAAGAGAATTAGAAGACTAATCACCAGAAAAGTTCAGTCAATTCCCATTAAAAAAATTATATATAAATCAATATATATGTTTAAGCACTTTATAGGTAGGTATAACTAAGCCAATCCACATCTGGCTCTCTAATTATAGCCTGTTTTGGAGTACCTTATAAAATCCTAATCTTGGATATCTTTTCTTACTACTGTAGAATACCTAATACTCCACTGGCAGGAAGTCTTAGAGGTTAACAAGTGACCTTAATGATATCTCCTTTTATATTACAAATTGTCTTTAAACTGGTAAGTATATGAAGTCTTAGAGGTTAACAAGTGACCTTAATGATATCTCCTTTTATATTACAAATTGTCTTTAAACTGGTAAGTATAGCACATATGTGCTATGGGGGAGGTGGGAGTGGGGGAGAAATCAAAGAACCCGCCCCAAACAATGGTATTTTATAATCTGTGGCAAGTGAACCAGGCTTTCCTTTCATAAACTCTTTTGTTACTTTTTACTCTATTACCTTGATACTGTCAAAAGCAAAAAAAAAAAAAACAAAAACAAACTGATGAGAGTAGACTGTTTCAGTATCGGGAAACTAAAGAGGCAAAACAAGCATACAGTGTTGGCTATCAAAGGTGGAACTAACTCTTCAAAGAAAGATGGAGGTGAACCACTCCAGGCATTTTTAGTAGCCTAGCCCCGTTCCCCAACACCCTTTACCCCACAGACTCTCAAGAGCCTATGAAGAGCTGGGGGAATTGCTATTCTGCTCCCTAGCAGCTTGACTACCCTGTTTTAAAGATATTAGTATATGATTCTGCTATCATAACTCCACCCTCATACTCTGCTTTCCTAAAACACTTTGGACAGTGTTTACATACTTGGCTTATCTTTAATATGTGATGACTGGGTTAGCTGACATTCTGCTAAATGTGGTCAACTTTTTGATTCAATAGTATATACTCAAGTAGTGGGAAATGATTAACATGCATTATCATCTCATCTTGTTTTTCCTCCTTTTTCCAGGTTTCCTTTTTTCTTCAGTCATGTTATTATCTAATGTCTCTTCTTTCCCTGTTGAGTCAAGGTCAGTGGTACCTGACCACATAACTAGTCCACCACTACATTATCCTTGGACTAATACAGTCAGCGACTGCACCCTAGCTAGATACATAAAGAAGGTACTACCATAGGAAAAAAGTTGAAGGACATACCCCAAGGCCATTGGTTACAACATAACTACACTTGAAGGAACAGTTTAAGAGATCTCTTGTTAACTTTTGTAGCAATGCTCCACCAGAACCGAAGGAAACATTTTCAATACTCCATTTTTTTTGCTTCATGCCCTCTACAATCTAGATTAAAACATAAAAATTAAGTAATTTAGAAGAGGAAAGAAGTGATTTTCCATGGGTAATACTGATGAATGAACTCTCTTGGAGCTGTTTATAATACGGTAAAATAATGATGTAAAAGGACTACACAAAATAATACTCCATATTTTCACTTTTCAAACACCCAACCTACTCCAAAAAGGATAGCCTGAAGGGTGAAAGTATGGAAGGAGGGAGATTTCAAGTTCTTGAATCTGTGTTGCTGCTCTTGTGGTCAGGGTTAGGGTTGAGGGTATGTGTGTAGGAAATAAAAGAGGTGAGAAAAAGCTGGCTATAACATCTAAGTTTACTTGAAGAAAATTCACCTGCCTCCATGCCAGCATCGTAAGCAGTGTGTTCTGGATATTTGGCCCAAAAGATGAAGAGAAAGAAACCGAGATGGAAGATAAGGTGGTTGTGGGTAAAATATAGAGAAAATGGTTTCAGATCTGTCACCTGATTTTAAATTTCCCTCAAGCACAAGATTGAGGAAATTATAAAGAACAGCTTCACAATGTATTTCAGGCCCAGTTTCTTTATATTTTCCCATAGCTTTACCAAAAGTTATATTTAGACAATTTAAGAGAATTTTCCTGTTAATATTATGGGAAATGACAGAATTAGAAAAAAATTACTATTTAAGAGTTTACAATATAAATTTATAATACAAATCAAAGAGAAATCTGATTGGACATAAATTGACAAAGTATGACTTAGACACTACTCCTTTAATAGTTATAGTATTTAAATATTTTTCTTATTAAGACTAAACATTTGAATAATACACTGTAAGTGCTCTCAATACATTTTTATGTATATAGAAAAAAATCAATCTGTTCTTAGTAAGATTTACACAAAACTTATTTCTCTGGACCAAAGTTGTGAAGATGAGGGGGAATTTACTATGACGGCAGAGAAAAAGGTTCTATGAAAAGAATAGGTGTATAGCTAAAGGGGAAGAAAAAAAATGTTAAAATATGTTGGACTTGCAAAGAAATCTTGCCAATTATAAGAATTTAATATCATTAATGAACCAGTCTAATGGAGAGGTTTCCAAGATAATCAAGAGGACTGAATTTCTGATTGAGATACAAATAGAAGAGACACTGTTGCCTTCTATCCAAAACAAAAGATTTTTCCAAATAAGATTCATTTTGGTAAACAAAAATGGAGAGCAGGGTTACAATGTAACCTTCCTGGGACATCATAGGGAACAATGACCATGAATAGCAAAGTCGAGAGCAAGGCTAACAGTCAGAGAGAAAACTCACTATGTACTAAGTTTTTTCATCTTGTCAAAACACTACATGAATTCCTTATCCTGTTTCTAAATACATATTTTGACCCACCTCCAATAGGAAGAAAACAGGTCATTAACCAACACAGGAATGTGTTTGCATTAAACAAATTATTCACTAATCATTCTGTTTTAAGGTTTCATCAATGTCAAAGACTTGTTTCAATACTTCTTGTTTACCGGGTTTAAAAAAAAGTTCAAATTGTAAACTGATTTTCAATAAAAAAAATGCACATACAGTCTCAAAGTTCATTTTAAAAACCAAAAGGAAAAGAGCTTCAGGCAGCAGGAAGAGCACTAGACAAACAGGTTTTCTCAGACTGTGTAGCAGCCTGCCAGTGTTACTTCAACTGGTGGGTAAGTGTGTGTGCACCTGCGACCCTGGCAGCCAAAAAAATGTAGGCATGGGTTGTAGTTCTTAAGCCAGTCAAGAAAATTTTAATGCAGGTGAGCTAAGGAAACTAGTAAATATGCAAGGTGATATTTCTATAATCTGGTTCTCTCCCTTCTAACTGCAGACTTTTCTTGTTTCTTCCTTTTCTTATTAAAAGCCCCTAATGACTGACCCAATGCCAAAAGTCTTAGAGGGGTCGGGGGAGTTTCCAGTTTTCTTAAGCAAGGCAATGAGGGAGAACTGGTGGGAGAAATCTCATTTCTATTATGAAACCCATTCCCAGAACATTTAGAAACTTCAAGCGCACCTCACCAGAGAAATAATGTTTGTTATATGCAATAATTCACACTTTTAGTTCTTTGTAATTAATCTTTCGAAAATAAACTATAATTTGGTATTGACCTAACTCTAACCACACCGAACTCTTTCCAACAGAAAAGTCCTTTAATAATTTGTGATACAAGTGGATACTGTATGAGGCTGTTATACATGGTAATGCTAGTAGTTTACTGTAGACAGTCCACATTGTATCAGTGGTATAATTTTTATGGCATATATAGGTATTACAATTAAAGTGCTTTTTGTAAGCTTATTTGAGAAACAGAAGTTTTGAGATACTACAATTAGTCCTCACTTAAATGTTGTCAACAGGTTGTTATAAATTGTGAGTTTAAGCAAAATGACATACATCATAAGCAGGTCCACCAGTAGCACTGTTTCATTCAATGCTGAATACTTTTTCCCCTCAAAAATCTTGTAAGACTGAACAAAACCTTATTTGAGGAACTGCTTTTAGAAAACAAACTATTTGGCTAAATCTAACAATAGTCAATGTTTAAAAGAGGTGACAAACTATTCTCTAATTTTTGAAAAAATAGAAGTTAATATCTTCTCCAAGTTTCACACTGTTAGAGTATGTGAGGCTCCAATATATTAAAACTGACTATTTGGGTGGTGTGAAGACTTTGTTTTAACACAGGGAGTACTCCACGACTAGCATTTTGTTTTATACTGATGACACTTCTTTGGCACATCATGCAGGTATGCCAGTGAGGTCTGGGAACAGTAAGTGTGGCTGGGCTGATACAAGTCTGTATTTTAAATTACTGTTGTTTATGATAAATGTCTTTTCTGTCACTTGCTTATTCTGTATAAACACATACCTCTTGTAAAGTATTAATATCTACTCCATCGCCTTGGATGACTCTAAGATAAGGTGGCAGCAACTTGTAGCCTTTCGAGTTCTCAGTCACAGGGAACTTCTTACCTAAAATATCCAAAACCTGTGTGGAAAAATAAATACCAAATACAAAATAACTAAAATTGAAAAAAAATATTATGTGAAAGTTTTCCAAAGTTAAAAAGGCGACCTTGCTTGGCTAGACAATTTTCCTTTAGATTATATTGAAACAGGTATGCTGTTTACTATCAAATCAATTTAAAGCACACAAAATGGCTCAAGTTTTTCCCTCCTTACATCTTTCAAATTATACAGGATTCAGGAGATTAAAAAATATGTATGTTTATGTGCATATATATACACCCATATACCTACACATATATAAATAACACTAACAAACTATTAAACATTTGATTTGGATTTATTCTGCTGTGTCCAACAATTTGGTTTGGTTTAATGTATGATATAACTCAAATACAAATCAACTTGAATTATAAAATTCAGAGAAACTATGATATGCAAAGCTGGAAAAGCATATATAACCCATAATTTCTCTGAAGTTCTTCTCTGATATGAAACCCATTTTTAAGACAATTGTATTGATAAGTAAATCATCCCACTTAATAACTGCTGAAAACTTACAGTAATTGTAATTCCTAAACACAGTAGTAAAATTTCTCAGATACAATTTTCCCTGAACAATCACTCCCCTTTCCTAAATGGATTATAATTCTAGCAATGAGAAAATTCCCTAATAAACTAAGGTAAAGTTTATAACTAAGTCTATTACATTTTTACTAGGTAATAGGAAAAACAAAAAACCTATTAAGTTTGCTAAAATCAAATCTGTTAATACGTCAGGCTAAGAATAAGACCTTTAGATTTGCCTACTATTTAATTAGTAACAAGAAAAGGCTGCTTGATTCTATACTGCCCCTCCACTTACCCATTTCTAAATAGGTAAGTAAGTTGTCATGTAATTATTAGTTAGGAAACTAATAAAGTGGGAACATGATAGAAAGATCTACACTGGACACCTGGCTTCTTCTTTTACATATTGTGTGACCTTGAGCAAGTTACTTTAACATCTCTAAGCCTGTTTCTTTATAGAGAGTCATTTTTATCAGCATTGTCACAGAGATTAAATGAAACTAAGTAAAATACATAATATGATCTTTTTCTAGTGGTCTAAGTTAGTGCTTTTCAAAGAAAGCAAACCAAGTCCTGCGCAATAAAAAGTCACTGAGAATCACTGAGTATTTCTATAGAATCCTTACTTGAAAAGGTATTTTCAAATTATTTTTATTCTACACCACCTTACAATTTCTTTTCCACTAAAATTTTTAAATATACACAGTGATTTGTGATAAAGAAAAAACAAGCTACAAACTTGCTAACCAAATCACATAGGATCAATATCCTATTTTATTCAACAATACTTAACTGTCTATTTGACAGTATATAAATAAGCTGTAACTCTGGGTATCCTTTCTCTCATCAATATGTAACCTTGGGCAAATCTATTACTCTGTCTGGGTTGCAACTTTAAAATCAGAGGACTGGCCCAGACAGTTTTGAATGGTGTATATATACAAATGAAGTGGTAAGTGCTATTGATGTAGATGGTCTACAGGCATTTTAATAATAAAAATGACATATTAAAATTTACCTTTAATACAGTGTCAAGAGGATTTCCAGAATCAGGTCTTATTATTAGTGGTGCCTCTGTACTTCTGGATACTATTAAATGTCTTAGATCTTCACCCCATATTTTTTCACAAGCATTATAAATGTCATAGCTATCGCTGACCACAGATACAGGCACTGATGAAAACTGTGTTACTATATGTTCAAAAGCGTCTTTTTCATGGTCTTTCCCCCAAGCTGTTATGGTACTAGAAAACAAAATGGAAATACAGATTTACTTACGTAGACACATTATCTGTTCCTAAATCACCTGTTAATCATATTTCATGTATACTATACATCATCAACACTGCAGAGGTGTGTGGTTTGTTTTCATGAACGTACATCATAAGGTTAACTAAATACTTGAGCCAGTCAACCCCTTGGCCATTTTTTAAAGACTATTCCTTTCCAATTTTAGCTCTTATGTGATATTCAATCAACTATAAACCAGTTTGGGTTTTTAAGTTTTGAATATTCCTGAACCTACTCATTTAAAATCAGTGAGCTAACAGAGCACTTGTTGAGTATGTTCTGTATTAGGCAAGATATGTCTGAAAAAATGAACACATACTCACACCATTATTTTGCTAGGCAATATAAGCACTTGGCTCCCTTCTGTGAATTTTCAAAACTATATACCAATAATAGCAGGGACATGCATTTTATCTTTTTTATCTTCAAAATCTTACTCTTCAAAGGCAATTACTAAGCAATTATTTATACTATACCATACATACACAGTCAACTCTGTACCTGCTGTTACTTCAAATGGCTCATAACGGGCTAAAGAGAAAATTAAGATGGAGAATCCCTTTCTTAATATTAAGAATTGCCACTGTCCTCTTTAATTACCTTCTTTCTAGTGTTGTATGACTACAGTAACAAAGTCTATTTGTGTAATCTTACTTGCTCTCTCTAGGGCATCCCCTGAAGCTGTTTTTCATGATTTCAATTACATCTCTCATATTCCAATTCTTTTCTATGGTTCCTCTTCAGTCTTCCCTCAATGCTGTGCTTCCTTCTTCAATCTAAAAAAAAACTCTGAACCTATCTCCTCTCTATACACCTCCCAGTATGAAAAAAACTCAGTGGAAAAAAAAAAAGCTGTTCTAAAAATCTGTACATTAGCTAAGGTTTTTCTTCTACACCACATGTCCAGCTTGTTAGGTAGAAAAATGAGTATCTTCATCTCATCAACCTAAAGACATTTCCTATTGCACCTGCTACATAATATCTCAATTCTTTAAGTAAGGTATTTGGTATATGGAGATAATAAATATTTGTTCAATGAATTCTATTCATACTTCATCTCTCAATTCCAGCATCATCAAGGCACGCTCTGCTGGAATAGTGCTTCAGTCAATGGCCTCTGGCTGAAGCACAGGTCACACATCCCAAGGACCTGGATTGGTGTCCGGGGAAGGGAGAACAACTAAGATGTACAACTAAAATAAAAATAAAGTGTTTCTTCCTCCTCTCTCATCCTGCCTGCACCTTTCCTTAATTTTTTTTTTCCAGTATCAGATTAAACTTGATATTCTTCCAAAGTTTGAGAGAAAAGTTATATAACTGAATATTTGAAGTTCAAATACATATATTCTTTAAGAAAACACGTATAACAATGGCAGTGTCTAAATTATAGCACTCTCACTTTAAAGTGATTCTAGTTGTTGGCTCACTTATCCTCAATGACATTCTGCTGTTAGGGATAAACATTTGTCTTCTTTTGCTTAGCGGGATGGGGGAGCTAAAGAACAAAATGCTAAGTGATTGCTCAAGGCCACCCATTATGTCAGCTGTAAGGTCACTCAAATTCCCAAAGCTCTCTTCACTATACTACGTTTGAAAGACATTTCTATATAAATCAGCTAGAATATTTTTATAAATTCAGAAGTCAAATTTTACAAAGAGTAAATATTATGGGATTATATATAAAATACTTTTATCACCCTGTGTTAACATGAAAACATTTTTCTTCTCATTTATAGTATCATATTCATGTTATTCTGAAACAAAACCATCAATGAAGGAGTCTACTATATGAATATTATATTAACTCTTTAAAAGATGTATGACATCTAAATCCAAACTAAAAATAACCCTAAGCCTTTTATTGGCTGATGATACTCTTTATTTCCCCAGTTTCACTAATCTTAAAATTGTGTATGAAGGTATTCAACAAAGTCTTACAGCAATGCTCGTAAACTTTAATATTCACTCTCTGTTGAGCTACACTCAAAACAAGTTCTAGCATTTTCATCTCTAAAGTCATTGCTTATGTTTATCTATTTCTTTCCATTCATTTAACCACTTGGCTGTGGCTCTTCATCTTTCAAAAGAAAGTTTCCTATAAAGCCTTCTAAATTTCTCATTTCTCCTTTTTTAAATTCATAGGACATTCTGCTATCAAAATAATCTTAAAATATTTTGCTGATGACACTGCTGCTTTGCTCAAAAAAAATCCATGTTCACTCCCATTTGAAATGGAATTAGAATAACCATGATGTGCACAGTTAATATTCCATGTCAGAATAAATTTGAGGGTCCTTACTAACCCCTCTTCCCAATCTACCATTTCCCACAAGATCTCAATGTGAGTTCTTATTCCCTAAATATTCACATGCTCCTCTTCCATTTTTGATCTTTCAGTAATGTTTGAGATATAATATATATGCGATTGTACTCAGAGAATGTATGATCCCAATACTTTCCATTCAATTTTGCCATTTCTTCAGCAGTCAAGATTTCATGAACTAATCTCTAAAACCTTTCTTAAGACTTCCAGTGCAGTGGAATATGATTCCTTAGCCCTTTCCTTGTATGACTATAACACTTTAATTATACCTCTTTAAAAGAAGTTAATCAACAGAGCAGAATGTTGCTGGTGTACTATTTTTATCCTAAAGACAGGGTCAGTTTTTTATATCTTTCTCCTCTTTGCAGCACTCAGTAGATTGCCTTGCATCAAAACTCAGCTAGTTTTAGCACCTTGCAATATTCAAACATGAGTAGAGTAAAACATCCTCAGCTTGATTACAGTGAATTCATTACAGTCAATACAGAAATAAGGTTTGCTATATTTTTGAAAACTCCACTTTCAACAAAGTTGACTCTGGGAACAGAGCAGTTACAGCCTAGATTATAATTTCTAGTTTAACTTGAGATGGTTTAGAAAGATAAGGAAGCATAAGAAGAATCTAAACACTTCCTTTCAACAAAAGGATTTACTTATCTACAATTTAGAGTAATGAGACCACAGGACAATTTCCAGGGCAAAGATAGGTGAGGTCATGCAGAAGAGTGGGGAAAGGGAACAAAGTGACCAGTGAGTACTTAAAGACTTAATTTAAGGAATAAAATCTATCTGCATATGGCAACAGAGCTGTTGGGGGAAAAAAGTTCTTAAAATAACCTATATGGCAAAATGAGAGTTGAAAAACAGTTCTCAAATTGTTTCTATGGTTAAAAGTTCTTTACCCCCCATACAAAATATAATTATCTTTGCATTGCTTAAATTCATGAAGACTTACTACTGTAGGACCTGGCTTTGTGGTTAAGCAAAACATCACTGAATTATACATAGAAGAGAGAAAAAACTTTCAAAAATAAATATTTAGATGACAGAAGGATGAAAACAAACAGAATTTTACCTGTGTTCTGCTGCTGGCACAGAATAGCCTGGAACAGGATCTTTTGTTCCATAGTATTTTTTAATTAAAGCAATTCCTGCTACTGTATCTGTTCCTTTGAAGTTAACCAGATGAGCAGATGCTCCTATGCCAGCTGTCTGGAAAATAAATCACAAACCAAAATCCAATGCCTGAGGAATAGACATAGTTCCCAAGTATCTTTAGCTATTCTTAAATACTTAATTATTATTAGAGATAATAGTTCCTTAGACAAAGATTCAGTTTTCCCTAAATCATTCAGGTTTCAACTGTTACTTCCTAAAAGAGATCTATTTAATAGTGACACACCCCCATTTACCATCATTCTTTCCCTATACTCTGCCTGTACATTATCTAACATCTGCTTTGTTTACTATGTTTTTCAATCTGTCCATCCATTCACCTGTCCATCTATCCATTGACCAATCCATCTAATATATAAATATTGAGGACATTTATTGAAGACTATATTCCATGTACTTTGAAAGAGGCCAACACACAGTAGGTGCTTTTACATCTATCTGTCTATCTATATCTGTTGACTGAATCTCCGAAAGCAATTTCAAGAGAAATGGCCTACTTAAAACCAGTATTAATTCTAATAATGCCCCCAAAATCTAAATGACAATTATATTTTATTAAAAGAAGCTCATTTCAGTTTCTCACCTCTTGGGAAGACACTCCTCTGTAGCCAAAATCATGTAATTTGTATTCCAGGCCATCTAAGTTAGCAGATGTCTCTAACATATATTTGGCCAGTATTTTCTTCTGTTCTCTAGAATTTGTGGCCACTGTTATTGGATACCAGGTTTGAACAAGAATAGTCTGTAGTAATCAAATTAACCAAAAACATTAATATATAAAATACTGAAGTCTTTCTAAGAAAAATTCTAGCTGTTTTTGGAGGTATGTCTGGGACTTCCGTACTACTAGAAATAACATTTAGACATTTCAGATGTACAGCAGGCTGCCTATCATGGCATTCCAGATATAGTGCACTGCTCAGTTCTCAAATCAGCAACACAAAAGATAAGCACACCAAACCCTTAACAGTACATCAAATTACAAGTTTCTATCCAAAGCACCAAAGAAACATAATATATACTCATCGTTGGATAGTGAGGTCATTGTCATAAAGGCTTCTAAATGTTTACCCTCAGTTTCTGTAATGCGAACATGTATCACAGACCAGCACTGGTCCATGGACACCTAAATAATGCTGGTCTCATTTTTCATGTAGTCTTCGATATGTTTTCTTTGAATTTAATTAATATGACTACTGGTAGTTATATGTTTGAGATACTTTTGCTTAGCTCTAGAGAATTTTATTTGCTGAATAATGCTTTATGATCTTTTATCAAGTCATTGTAAACAAGTCACGAAATATTTCTGCTATAAAAATGTGAGGTCATGGTTTATTTTTACAATTCAGTACCTATTATTTAAGTTCCCAAATGAGGAAATGGAAGAATTGTTAGGTTCTTACTTTCTGATAAAAACTGTCTCTTGGTTGCTCTTTTTACCTTGGCTGTCAGGAAACTCCACAGAAAGTCTGATGCTTAATCACAGCATAGCAATCATATTAATTATTATGGCTTGAGAATATATCCCTCCATTCCAGGATCATACTTTTAAAAACTGTTATTAGTTTACATCAATGTTTATGTTTTAGGAGTACAGGTTCACAATTCTTAAAATATATTGATACCACATCATGCCTACCATTAAAATTCTAATAAACTGTCTACCACAGTCCACTGGATGACCCCTCCGCCCCCGAAACTTTTGCTCCCAACTCCTTGCCCCGCTTCCCTCTGATAACTTAAGTTTTGTTGTCAGAATCCAAGGGTTTGGTTGTTTTTGTGTATTTGTTTGTTTGCTTTTTATATTCCACGAGTGAAATCATTCGTTATTTCTCCTGATTTATTTTACTGAACATAATCAACTCATCTATCCATGTTGCTGCAAATGGGAAGATTTCATAATATCCTAACTTTCTATTTTTAGTCTGTAAATCAGATAGCATGTTTTAGAAGCAGTCTTTACATTTGTCTTAAAGAGTGCTGCAAAGATGCAGACAATGAACTCTTTCAAAAGCTAGTGTTTAATTAAACTTTACAAGTAAGTTTTTCCTGAATACCAGCTAAGTGATCAATATATGAAATAAATGTTTAAAAACAAGTTTAGCCTTAGACTTCCTGGTTACCTTAGAAGAAAAACTATTGCATTAGACTTGTTTTGATGAATATTTTTAATACTAGTATTGATTCAATAAGGTCCAAATCTTTGCAGCTCCTCTCATCAACAGACTTTGTTCCTTGAGCCAGGACAGTGTAGGTGACTTGCTTTTGATCAACATAATGTGAAGTCATACTGTATGGCTTCGCTTCTGTTTCAAGAGGTTTTGCACTTCTACTCTTATAACCCTGAGGTTACCATGCTGTGAAGAAGCCTAAGTTATTGAGAGAGGTCCAGCACTTTCAGACACGGAAATGAAGTCCATTTTAGACCATTCTGTACAAGAGAATCCTCAGCCAAAAAGACACTGAAGTCCAAGCAAGACCAGCAGAGGACTATCTAGGAAAACCACGGAATGGTGAGAAGAGTATTTATTTTGGGGTAGTGTGCTACATAGCAAGAAAAAAATTGATACAACTCCCAACTTAAATTCTATAACCAATCATCTCTATCTTTAACCATTCTCCTTCTGAAATTTCTGATTCCACTGTCAATACTCGTAATTATCCTACCTCTATGATCTTTAGCCCCTCTGTTCTACTCTTCAATCTACTATCAGCTATCACCCTAATTAAAGTTTTATTCAGGCTCTATAATTCCTTAAAACCCTTTAATGGCTATCTTCTCTGTTCATGGGGGGTGGGGGAAGAAGGGAGACCACTCATAGAATCTGAAATTTTTCCATCATCTTGTCTTGTTTGCTATCTAATGGTTTATCTTTTCTTACATTTTCCACTTTCATGCTGCAGTTCTCCTTGATCTATATGCCATTCTGAGAACACTGTGCCATTTCTTCTCCCTTATAAGCCTATTTATTTTCCATGCCATGATTTCTTAAGACAGAATGACCTATTTTCCTGCTACTAATTTAGTATTCATTCTTTTATAACAGTGGTTAGTTAAGAATGAATTACTTTTCCCTCCAAGACCCTTTAAATAAGACATATCTTACTATCTATGCCCAGCATTGTTTCTGTGCACAGCTGGTAATCAATATTTATTGGTTCAATTTAATTTAGCTGTCATTTTCATTTAATTTAGATTGTTACTATCAAGGAATATGAGAAAGAAGTAAGACACAATGTGAAAAACTCTAGTAAAGGATCAACCGTACCCCTTAAAAAACGCCAGGGAAGGAGAGAAATAACTATCAGATATAGTGATTCTTCATATCATCATTTCATTCCATGGTTGAACAAAATCAGCTTAAATTAAGTAATTAATAAAATCACTGCCCTTTGAAAAAAATCCGTTATATTTTTAAGTGGGGGGGGGTAGTTATTTGGGGTTAATCTAAGGTCTAATAAAGGTCTTGCTAGCAGTTTTTCCAAAAGAGCAATTTACCCACACAAATCAAGACAAAACTTTATGTTGACACTGAAACTAGAGTAAACAGAACTGTAAATTATTTACTATAATGGTGCTGTGCAGAAAAATAATTTGAAGAATAAGACACAATGTGGTGCAGAATAAGAGGGGCTGCATCTACTCTGTTAACTACTCTGTTCACCTCTTATGGCTCAATTTAGTCCAATACATACAAAAAACACAAAAGACAAAGTGACTACAATCAAATCTCTTCCGAAGATTTGGTACTCAGAGCACAGACAGCTTTTATAAAACGAAGGATCAGAAACTACAATAAGCAACAGTGGGTAGGCCCTGGCGGCTAGTGGCTTAGTCCCCGGGCATAGTTCACATACATCCCCAGGCCCCCGCTTCAGTACCTGGAGTCCAGGGAGACAACCAAGATGAACAACTAAATGAAGCATTTCTTCTCCCCACCCCGCTCTCTTCCTGCTGCTGCCTCCTTTAAAAAACAGTGAAGGACCATAAACTTTCCTGCCTTAAGAAGACAATATACCTACCAAAGACAAATTATTTAAAATAATACAGATATACATATATATGTATCTATATAGCTAGATATGAAGGGAAACAATGTTTTTCGGGTTACAAGCAAAGACAAACACGAAGCTAAGTTATTCCCCATTCTTAATTTAAGTCTTAAATTTAACATTTTTAAATTCAAAATATTTGTGTATTTTCCAGCAAACTGCTGCTGTATGATGCTAGGTAAAAGAATGGTTGTTGTTTTAGTTTTTAAGTAAATTATAACAAAATTATTAAGACTATTTCTTTATTAAGGCTAGTTTTGTCTCTATGACTTAGAATTAGAAAAAATGTACACGAAGAAAGGTAAACAGGGAACTAGTTTCCTGTGTCCATAAATATGTTTTATGGAAGTTCAGTTAGATACGGGGAAGAACCTATTTATTAAATTCTCCATCAGAAAAAGAAAAAAAGCATTATCTATAGATGATGATTTTCAAAATAAGACTTACCTGTTTGGGTTTTTTGGAAGGTAGGAGGGCAGTGATAGAGCAAAGAACTCTTCTACTCCTGTTTTTCTATTGCCCTCCCCTAGTTACCAGTACCAATGACAACTATACGAAAACTAATAGGAAAATACGTTTTCTTTTACTTTGAATTTACATTTAATTCAGTCTTAAGGCAGATTTAGAAGTTATTAATCTAAACTATACATTTTTAACTATTAATTTTTATTTCAGTTAACTTTATATTTTTTTTTGAGTCTATAAGCCTCCTTTTAGTTGATGGCCCATCAGCGGTTGAATAAGAAAGTTTTATATTTCCTGTCAACTTAGCAAAAATAATTCAAACATATTCTAGGATCTCTTATTTTGACTAAAATTTTTCTAGTCTACAAATGAATCTCAAATGCTTTATATTACAAGATGAAAAAATTAGTTTAACCAATAAACTGATGAGTCCATTCTAAACATTTAGTAAGCACCTCTCATCTGATAAAATGGTATTTCTATAGTCACTTTCATAGATACTTCCTCTTAACAGATTACATCTAAGTGAAGTGCTGCAAAGCTAGGTCAATTATTAATATCAAAACCCTGAGAGTCAGCAAGGAGCAGTCAGCTCCGCCCACCCACCTTGCTATCCCAGGCTGGCCTGGTGCCCCCACACAGAAGCCAGCCAGCCCAATAGCCAGTGAGGAGCAGCCAGAACCACTGTCCGTCACTGGAGGCCTGCCTCAAAGCAAACCAACCACACTCACCTTCAATGCTCTGAGAGACATGAGCCACCAACATGTTGTCCAAAGTGAAGAGGAGTATAACCACACCTACCACTTTAAGCAAACATGCATACATTGGAGCTGAATGAACGCTGCATGAAAACCTTGACAGAAATGAGCTAAATGAACAAGTTCACCAACAAAGAGCAACTCAGCACATGAATACTACAGGACCCAAAACTACCCACAACCTCCACTGCCTAGAAAGTAAACAAAGAGAAAAATAAAGCCACAGCACCAAATACAGGGCAAAGGAGATCAACCATGCTAAAACTCAAGCCACCCAAAAACAAAACACAAATGGTTCAGAGAGGGAAGATACCAGGAGCTTCACAGAGAAGAAATCTAAAGACACTGAATGGGACAACCTAACAGAGAATTCAGAAAGACAGTTACAAAAAAAATAAAAAAATCTGTAGGACAGTTAATTCTATTCAAAAGAGCACCCAAGAAGATAAAATACCTAGGAATAAACATAACAAAGGAGGCGAAAGACCAATACATTAAAAACTATAAGATGTTTATTTAAACAGAGATAAGAATATCTTATGTATATGAATTGTAAGAATTAACAGAGTTTAAATGGCCATTTTACCCAAAGCAATATATGTGTGTGTGTGTGTGTGTGTGTGTGTGTATTTAATATAATTCCTATCAAAATTTCAGGGATATTTTTCAAAGAAATTGAACAAGTAATATTTAAGTTTGTATGGAACCAAGAAAGATCTCAAATATTCAAAGCTATTCTTAGAAAAAAAAAAGAAGAAAGTGGGGATTACATTCCCTGACTTCAAATTAGACCACAGAACAACTGTCATTAAAACAGTGCGGTTCGTGACATGCCCTGGTAGAGCAGAGATAAGGTCAATCGCCTCCAAAGGAGCAAGCCGCATAATCCTGGGTATAAGGTCTGGGCCTGCGGGGGGGAATAACCAATGAGAACTAAATAAAAATAAAGATGCTTTTCTCTTTCTGCCTGCCTGCCTCCCTTGATTCCTGCCTGTACCTTTCCTTTAAAAAACAAACAAACGAAAAACCCAATATGGTAGTGTGCCCCACTGGTCTAGTGGTTTAGTTCACCAGAGGCATATTCCACATATATCCCAAGGTTCCTGGGCAAGACCTGGGGCCAGGGGAAATAACCAAGATGAGCACCTAAATAAAATGCAAGTGCTTCTTCCTTTCTCTTCCTGCCTGCCTGCTCACCTTTATTTTTTCTTAGCTGCGCCTTTCCTTTAAAATGACAATATAATAGTAGAATAAAAACAGACACAAAGAACAGTTGAATAAAATTGAGAGCCCAGAATTGAAATCAGACCTATATGGGCAGTCATGATAAAGGAGTCAAGAGCATATAATGGAGAAAGAAATCCTATTCGACAAATGGGGCTGTGAAAATTGGATAGTTACAAATGAAAAAAACATGCAAACAAACAAAAAACTAGATTACTCATTAGTGCCATACACAAAAATTAACTCAAATTGGTTCAGAGACCTGAATATAAGACCAGAAACTATGGAATACATAGGAATATGTAGGAAAAAGGATCTATGGCATCAACCTCAGGGCTGTCTTTGGGGAAACTGACATCATATGGCAAAGAAAACTAAAAACTAAAAAACTGGGACTATATCAAATTAAAAAGTTTCTGTACAGTGAAAGAAATCACCACTGAAACAAAAAGGCAACCCACTGAATGGAAGATGTCTGAACATCATGTCTGATGCAAAACTTGTATTAGACAAGAACTTAATCTCCAAAATATATAGAGCTCAATATACCACAACAAAAAAAGCATACAACCCCCTCGAAAAACAGGCAGAAGAGCTGAATAGCCACCTTTCTAGAGAAGACATACAAAAGGGCCTACAGACATATTATGTAGCACTCTACATCACTCACCATCAGAGAAATGCAAATAACAATCACAATGTGATATCATCTCACACCATTGAGAATGGTCTATTTCAAAAAGATTTAAATAAACAACAAATGTTGGAGAGGGTGTGGAGAAAAAAAGATCCCTTCTACACTATAGATGGGAATGTAAAGTAGTACAAACTTTGGAAAACAGTAGGGAAATTCCTCAAGAAATAAAGATGGACAGGTGGGCAGAGAGCTGAATATTTGATTAGACAATCCTAGGCAAATACCCAGGGAACACAAACACACTAATCAGAAAAAATATAAGCACCCCTATGTTCATAGCAGTACAATTCACAGTAGCCAAGGCATGAAAACAACCTAAATGCCTGTTGACAGATGACTGGATAAACAAGCTGTGGTATATACACTCAGTGGAATTCTGTGCAGTCATTAAAGATAAAAGTGTGAATTTTACAACAACCTGAATGGAACTGGAGGTTATTAGGCTTAAGACAGGAAGCAAGAGTTCCGGACAGTTTAACTCATGAGGAATATAAGGAAGTGTAACATGAAAAAACAAATAATGTAACTGAGAGGACAGAGGACTGTAGATGGAGGAGCGAGGGAAGGAGGGAAGGAGGGTTTATGTGGTGACGGAGGGCACCTGGACTGTGGCGGCGGGTGTGCTGTGAACTGCACACAGACTGAGGTATAAATTCAACATTCTAAAAATCATAGTGATGTCAACCAAAGAAAACAAAAAGAATTGGAAAAAATATGCAACTATGAGCAGGTGAAAATATGTAACTTAGCTATAGAGGCAAAGGAAATAAAAGAAAAAAGGCTTGCAATATAAACCCAGAGTCCACAGTATAGCCCACCTTTTGTCAGATATTACCAAAATGATCATCAACTCTTGAATGTATTTAGATGAAAATGAACAAGTTATAGAGTCTAGGCTCTAAACTAATAATGAAAAAAAGCAGTTATTAAAAACTGGAGTAAAATTCAGTCTAAGTGGAACAAAATATCAAATGTTGTAAGTTACAAACTGTACTTGTGCCGTTGTTCTAATTTTACACTATGGCAATACATAATGGTTATATACATGTATGTGTTTTATATAAATATCTCACAAAAAATAAGATGAAAGTCAAATGAATTTTAATAACAGTAATTCTTAATAATTTGATGTAGAAAAGATCTCAGCACATTAGATTAAATTTAAGCTTTCAAAGTTATTTAGGCACCCTGGTGGCTGAGCAGTTAAGTCCACTGATATAGTCCACATACATTCTAAGGACCAGAGTTCATTTACTTGGGGCCAGGGGAAGCAACCAAGGTAAACAACTAAATAAAATAAATAAATGCTTCTTCCTCCTCTGTCTTCCTGCCTGCCTGCCTACTTGCCTTCATTCCTGCCTGCATCTTTCCTTAAAAAAAAAAAATTAGATGTACTGTCATTTTAGTGAGAAGGTTGAGGTCTGGAAAACAAGTAAACTGGTATTAATAAACCTTTGTAATCTGTAATTTTTCAAACTAGAATCCCAATTGAATAATTCAATTCAATTAATGTTAAATAAGAACTACAAATAAAATAATTCACCTCAATCCAATTTGTAAGCCAGTAACACTCTGGATCTGTGTTTTCCACTGTGAAAAGAACATTTCCTCTGGGAATGACAGAGCCCTCAGGAACAGCTTTCACTTCTACTGGAAGGTGTCCACCATATTTCTGGTAAGAGACAATAATGAATATTCATTCAATAGAGGACATGCAATTACATGTTTTAATGTTTTATAAGGTTTTAATAAGGTTCTTTCCATTTTACAGAAATTTAATTTATGGCCACAACTATAACTGTAGACAGCATATTGCTAGTAATTTAGTCAGAATATCCTTATTCATTTGAAATAAATTGGCTAAAATGATTAACAGTTTAGGTATTGATAATTTTTAAATTTATGTTGTCAAAGTGCCTCTGCTAAGAGTAAGAACTTTTATCATGAAATATAATTTCAAAGTGACCAAAATAAAATTGCTGTTTTCCCCCTATTCTCTCAAAAAATAAGTATTTATTACAATATATTCCAAAAGTACTTCAAGAACACTATCTTTCTTCTATTTTCATAAAAGAAATGCTAAAAACTAAAAGATAAAATAAGGGACTGCTATTAAAAGACCAAAACAAAACAACAACAGAAAAAGAGATTCCGGCTAGTAGAAGAAACTTTAGGGTTTGTTTCGGAATTCAGGAAGTAAGACCAAAAACCAAACAATTTGATAGTAAATAAACCCATTATACTTTCTAGATCTTTGACAATCAATATTTAATACAACAGTTCTCTCTAGAATTAGGCTGACAACAGATATCCTGCATGGTAGGTTACTAGAAAATTATGCTTCTCCCTTTCAAGAGCTAAAAGTTGTGATTAACATTTGGCTAGGAAGGCAAAATATTTCAAAAACAAACAGAAATCCTAGTAGTTTATGTGATCTGAGACAAAATATCTTAATTAAAAACTATTTAATGAGAAAAATTGAAGGTCTTGTGACACAGCAGAAAGAATACTGCCTTAGAAGTCCTTGCTTACGTTCAAAAGCAGGCAGGAGAACTTGGGCAAAAATTTAACATTTCTAGATCTCAGACTTGATGTTTGTAAAATGGGGTTAGATTATCTCTAGAATGTCTACAAATCCCTAAGATTCTCTGAACATAAAATCAAAATTTATCACTTTGAACGCTGGGAATTTTATTTGTAAGCATATTACCTAACTATAACTATTAACTAAACAACTACCAAAGGGGGTAAGCGTAAGAGTTGATCAAAAGATATTACTGATTTAAGATATGGGAAAGCTGCAGCAGACTGTTTACCTGACTTCTTTAAAGACCCAGAAGTATCAAAGAGTAAAACAACATTACAATATAGGCATGAAAGTTAAGGCTATTTCTAATTATTTTGAATTTGAAATTCTATAACAATCATTTTAAAGACACAAACTTACACTTATCATCACAAAATGCCCATAGATCCCATTCCCGGTCTATCTTTTTTTAATGAAGAAAACTATTAGATGATATTCAGCTCTTATAACTCAATTTCTATGTCTTTGGGATGCCCCCAAATTTTACCAGTAGGTCTAAATATGCTAGAAATGACTATTACACTACAACAAAGAATAAAATCAACTGCATGGATCTATATTAAATCATTGCAACTATTTACTAAAGGAAATTTCTCAGTATTATTGTATAGTGATACTCACCGTATCTATTTTCTTAAATAAAATACAGTTAAGAAAGCAGACCAAAATTTTGAAACTGCCAAATAACCATGTCCTTTCTTAGAGTATACTTTCAAAGAAAGGATTAAATCACCATTCGGAAAAATGCTAGTTATTTAAATTATAATTCATTTAAAATTTAACAAATTACATAGATCTACATAATCTAGATTCTAACGACCTGCCAACAGAAAAGAAAATGTGAATGTCTAAAATATCCATATTTGGCTCATAGACAAGAATAGAGTTGTAATTATAGTCTAATCTATTAAAATTCCTTTCTAAGAAAATTTGAACCAAAAAAAAATCAGAACAGCTCAAAACGTGAAGCCATGGCACACCCTGGTAGCTCAGCAAGTAAGTCTGGCTGTGGTGTAGTTCATGTTAAAGCCCAAGGACCCAGCTCTCAACCTGGCTGGGAGGTGGGGGAATAATCAAAACGAACAACTAAATAAATAAAAAACGCTACTTCTTCCTCTCTCTTCTGTCTTGCCTGCTTGCCTACCTGCTTTCATTCCTACCTGCTTTCTTCCTCTTGAAAAAGCCCAAAATCAAAAAACGTGAAACCACTTTTTACCTCTAGAATGTAGTTCCATCCTTTTTCATTGAAGACATCATCTTGGAAATGCTCCTTGTACACCTCTTTGGCTTCCTGGATCTTCTCTTTGGTCACTACTTTTCCTAAAAGGACAAACATCTCCTGTTTACATTTCTAAAGGCATGCCAATTGCTGTCATAGGCTTGATGTATCTAGTTATTTCACCCTTTCAATAGATTAGGCAAACTAGACTGAGGTTGAATGACTGGCTATCCAAAGTCAGCAGCAGAGCTATAAAAGGAATTTACACTTCTAACATCTCACTTTGCGTTGTTAATTTCTTATTTTAAAGAGAGATGTGCAGTGTAGATGTGCAGAATAGTGGTTCCATCAACTGCTTTCACTGAAGCACAGTCCACACACATCTCAAGGATCAGGGTTTGTGTCCCAGGCCAGGGAGAACAGCCAAGATGAACAACTAAATAAAATGCTTCCTCTTCTCTCTTCCTGCCTGCCTGCCAACTTGCCTTCATTCCAACTTGCACCTTTCCTTAAAACAAAAATGATATGCAGTTGAAAGAAATTATTACATGTATAGTATAAATTAACTTCTAAGAAATGAGTATTTTTATTTACGTTCCCAATCTATCTTTGTAATGAAGGAAACCACTAGAGGACATTCAACTCATAACTATTTTTTCTATCTCCATGAATTATATTTTCTTTAAATTTGAGAGACTAAGGCTTCAATTCAGATCATTTTCTAGGTAAACCTCATTTTTTACAGAAGACATGTGCTCAGGGTTGATAATTCAGTAATTTTCCCAATTACTCAATTTTTGCTCTCCAAATGTACTTTCTGTTAACATACTTTACTGTAAAGTAAGGATAATGATGATAGTGCCTACAGGATGATGGTGAGAATTGAGTTAAGACATATGAAGCACTTAGAACAATACTGGCCTATAACAGGCAATTAATATAGCTTAACTATTTTTAGTAATAAATTGCAAACTTTTAAACTGCAATTAAGTGTGATATCAGTCTTTGGTAACTTTCTCTGCATAAGATAATAGTATTAAGTCATTTAAACTATCTTGGATAGTTTTGTATCAAATAAGTACGTACATGACATTTAAGTAAATTTTCAATAGTATAAAATATCTGAAGTGTCTGATCTTAAAATTGCCAAGATTATAGAAAAAGGTTATCTCATAAAATTCAACTTAATCTGTATTAAATTCTGAGATTATTTTTACCCTGAGATATATTTTATTTTTTAGAGAAGAAATTTTATAAGATGTATAAAAACTCTGGCACCTATTTTCCCCCTAGAAATAGTATATAAAAATAGGCTAGAAATGGACTTCCCAATAGGAAAACAAAGAAATTATTTGGGGGAACTTTTCTGCATGGAAATGAATTTGTGATTAAGTTCACAGCTACAAGTAGTTTTGAAAATTAGACCCTTAAGGTAAAACTCACTAGTATTAAAATAATTGAATTATAATTATGACTATAATTTAAAATGAGTTCCCATATCAATAACAAAACCTTTATTTAGAATTAGTAAATTAAGGTTTATTAACAAACCAGATTAGCCTCAGAAAAACATTGACTTTTCTAAATTTATCCCCAAATTGGTTCGTTTCAGAAACTTTTGCAGATTTTGGACATCAAGCACATACACCAATTATAAGTTCTAATACATTTATATTAGTGGATATTTTTTAAATCCAAAATATCCCCTAAAGTACTTCAAGTATTTTAATAAGTAGCAAAACTTGACTATTCAAAAAGCTACCTCAAATAGAATATAGGAAAAAAATAAGAATTATATAAAAGCAGTATTTTATTTTATTGCTATACCCCTGGTTTACAATGCAGGTAAGTGTGTAAGTCAGCCCTGTAGCTTCACACCTCGATAAATACATGTATCACACCACAACCACCACCGCTCCAGTACCATTCACCACCATTTAAATAAGAACCCTCTTACAGTTCCTCTTGCTCCCTCTATTTTCCTCCCCGCTTTGGTAACGGTATCATCTTGTCAAAGTCCAAGGGTTTCTTTTTGTTAAAAAGCAGTATTTTTAAATGTACTAGGGAAAATAATACCTTTTAAGTACTTATTAAGAATGTACTGCAACCCATAAAATACTGTTTCCTCGTATTTCACCTTCTTTATTTTGGAATTTTCTGTCTTCTTTTCACGGCATTCAAAGTAGGAATAAACTTTGCTTGTGTTGGGTGGATACTGTTTATAGTGAGTAACCTATATTAAAGAGAAATATCTGAGTTAGAAAGCTAGAAGAAAAGAGTATAAATCACAACAGAGCTTCAAATAGTTGAAAACCAGAGAAACTAGTTTTTAATTGTTACTAATCATCTTTTCCTGAAACTTAAAATGGCTCAGTATCTTAAATTCAAAGCCACAGAAGAGCACTAAATTTTAGCAACAGACGGAACTTCAGGGCGTCTCTAAGCTGGACACCTGGAGGAAAAGGACAAACGTGTGAATAAAAACATGCATCTGGTGTTGGGGGCCAGGTTTCGTTCAGGGGAAAGACAGCAGCCACCACCTTGGGGCACATACCTGATATAAAGAATGAGCTGAAAGCAGAATTTTGTCCTTTAACCATTTCGCGTGGTGTGCTGGACAGGTCAGCAGTCACTGACCTCCCCTGGCTCCTTCGTGTGCACCGGGGCACTGAGAACCAGCCTCTTTTCACAAAGGCACCACGAAACACACAGAATCAAGAGCAAGCCCAAAACCCTAGCGCACCCTGCTTTGTGAGTTTGCTTTTTCTTATGTTGCCTCCACACTGTGACTCCGCATTGTGTCTACACAATGCAACATCCAACCCTGATGAGTTAAGACAATGAAGAGGTATTATCACAAATTTCTTTTTCATGAATCTGGGTAAAAACCACTGTTGAAATTTTATGTTTTTGTTTTAAAGGAAAAAGTTTTCATTATAATTTAAATTTTATGTCTATGTTTTAACAACATTAAACATTTTACTAATAGAAAATAACCAGAAGAATAATGTGCATGCGCTCAGTTGAAAGGTTAGGAATGACGATGTCTTAAAGCTTAAGGTACGGGGTGGAGAATTAGGGTAAAATGGTGGAATATGCCTTTGTATACCAAATATCAAGAATAACCGCTATGAACACAACTCGCTTTCCTCTTTAGCTCTAACCTCAAGTTTTGGAAAACCAATTATGTTTGACTGGTTGGTGGTACAAACTCAATCTCAGTAAAGCTGAGTTTTCACCCAAAAAATCTTCATAGCTTAAGCAGAAAAGTTCCAAAATAAATACACTCTAGAGTAAGAAATAAAAATCACAAAAGTTTAAAATAGGTTTTCTCTCCAATGAAAATAACTTATGACACATGAAAATAATAAATACCCTTTGCTGCTTTACGGTCAACCCTGGAGGCGAATTAATAAACATGTGGTCTGGTAGTCTAAGTCAGGTAAGAGAACTGGAAATTTGTTTTGTTCAGGTCCAAGAGATATCTCTATACTAAAGTATAGGGAGGCCCCATCAAACCTAGAACCATTATGTCAGTTTTTTAGGGCTAAAAAAATGGCATTAATATCATTGTAAGTTTACCAAGATTTAAGAAGTAGCTAAAATGAAACAGCTAATACAGAATCCGCAGCAACTAAATCTATTAGCTAACTCGCTAAAATGCAAAAACAGCATAAATATCTATGAATACTTTTAACTACCTGAGAAACTGACTAGAAAGATAAAAACAGACATAAGATGCATGTAAAAAAGAAAACATCCAGTTTACAATCCAAATGAACTCCAGCTCCTTTAACAGAAATAAGCAGTGAAGCAGAACAAAAAGTCACCCATAGTGAAGTAAAATTTATTAAGGTCTAGATAACATAAGTTTATAAGTCAGATTCAAAGTTATGACTCTCAATAGTTAATGTGACCTCCAGATATTTAATGGTGCATCTTTATGTATTTACCTTTTCTATATCAGATTTAAAAGTACTGGAAAGAAAACTAATTATGTTCATCTTCTAAGTAGACTAAGGAGTCAAAAGCTGAATGGAAATGTCCTTAAAGCCTTTAACTCCATCTCAGTCTAAAAGTACACTAAAAAATTTCCATCATACAACTACAATTCCAGTTCTGGACAATAATGAATTATGTTGATAATTTTAGAGCTTTAACTTCAGGAGTGCTCTTTAATTGCAGTACTTTTACATAAATTTCAGAATGCCTCCTCTGAAAACAAGTGTCATTAAAATTACAAAACTGTTTAGGCTGTTTAATTAGAAATTAAGTTTGGTTTCTGCGATATTCTTTGGAGAAATTTAAGAGAATTATTTTAGAATTTAGCTAAAGAATCTAAATCATCTAGACAAACCCTAAGGCTCTTAACCATAAAAACATAATTTACTATCTGACCACCTACTAACAGTATGTCTACAGAAGAAAACATGTCCAGATCTATTTATATAGGAATAGACACATCATTGTAACGGGAGTAGTTTCTTAGTAAATATTACTCTGAAGAATACAGTCAATAGGTGATTTATAAAGCTCCAAGTTTTACTAGGTTTATTAGTAAACTATTTTACTTTCTGCTAAACAGGTCATCATGATCCCTTTTGAACCTTCATCCAAAATGATATGACATAGCAGAAATTGAGATTTTTGCTACTACATTTTCAGTTTATAAATAGTTCATTCACAGATGTGAGACTAAATGTGGTCCCTATTCTCACAGGGTTAAAGAAGGCTGAAAGGGCATGAGAAAAACTTAAAAACAAAAACAAAAACAAAATAGTATTAGATTTAGATGGATGCAATGAAAAATAAAAGAAAAATGATGAACTAGAGGGGACTTGGCAAGACTCTCGAAATAGGGGGCCAGGATGGCTTCTATGAACTGGTGACACATGAGCAAGGTCTAATACTTTGACTTGAGAAACAGAAAAGAAAGCCACTGTGGGAGGAAGAGATACGGGTGAAGGCAGGTAAAGGGGCAGGGGACAAGATCATGTAAGACTGCCAGGCTACTATAGGAGCTTGGATTTTCTAAGTGCAATGGGAAGCCAGTAGTAAATATCCTTTAATCTGGAGTGAATATGATCTGATTCACACACTACCAGACGCTTGGTGGAGAATGGATCACAGGGTGACAAGAGTAGAAGCAGGAACATCAGTTAAAAGGCTGCCAAAAACTGGGTTAGGTGAGAGAAGTAGCACAGTATTTTTGAAGGTAAGAGAACTAGACTGATAGATTAGATTTGAGGGATACATAGGTGGTGAAACTGAGGGTTTCTCCTAGATTTTTGACTTCAACAACTGTTTGAGTAATGGTACCATCTATTGAGATGGGGAAGGCAATGGAAGAAATATGTAAGGAAATCAAAAGCTCAATTTTAAATATGTTACTACAAATTAAAAATGTCATAGTACTCAAAATTAAAGTGAACTACAAAAGCTTTTAAATAATGTTAATTATGTTTTTAGCACTGTTTTGACTTCTATCACTAGAGAAAATAGTTCTACAATAAATTTAAAATCATTTTCAAGATGAAGAGAAAAAAGAAAAATTTCTTACAGCATCATCAGCAAACCTTACCCCTAAAAGTGTTTCCTAAACTGGCACTGTCTTCCTGCATTTAATAGAACACTGCTAGTACATAAATATGTGTGTTAAAGACCAAAGGCACATAGGAAAAAAATCTCTCTTTAATAGGACTTCATTTCATAGTTATGTGATTGATTTACTTTGTGAAAAGATATGCTTTACAGAATTGCAATCCCAAGGCTAAATATTCTTGTCCCAAGTATGACAGTTAAAAAGAAGCATGAGAACATTTACACAACCATAAAATCTGTGAGAGCAAAGTCTAACTTTCTCCTGAACTTCTCTAGGTTTCCCCTAAGGTTGATTTGATGTCTTTCCAAAAGCATTCTCCTCCCACAATGAGACCACAGCACCGAAAGCAACTGCTAACCTACTTCTTCAATTATAACCTTATTTTTAACTGCTAAGAAATAATCGCAAGTCAGCATTTAAACAATACTATGTGCGAATTATAGCACATGGGTAACATACCCAAGGTCGCACAGCATGTTACCTATATAATCTGAAGGCAATCAGAATATCTACTCTGTCTTATATTGGCTATGACTTCCTACCTCTTCTAAACTGATGTGCAAGAAACAGCAAATATCATAACTGATCTTCCTTCTTTGCAATTTCAATTATTTAAGATTTCCCAAGCTCTGGAAATCCTTATGTTGATCAGAAAAAAATCCATTGCTATTTGAATTTTGATGCAACAATAACTCAGAAATACAGTTTAAGGCACTCCCTTGTGGCTCAGGCAGCTGAGACACTCGTGACTGGGATTGTATAAAAGCCCAAGTACCTGGGTTCGACATATGGGGTGGGGGTGAAAAACCAAAATGAACTACTAAATAAAGATGCTTCTGCCTTCTCTTCCTTCCTTCCTTAAATGCCTCTTCCTCCTTCGCCCTCCTTCCCTTTATCTCTTAAAAAAGAAAAATAAATAGTTTAGGATTTTTGGACATTATTTTGGGGGAGGGAAGATACTGGAAAATCAGCTATATTCTTCTATTGCATCTTCCCTTAAATCTCCTAGACCCAAGTTCCTGATACCTTGTACCTTTCTGCTATAAGAGATTTCATGAACTCAAAAGAAGACACCAGCTTCTGGTATTTTTGTTTAGCAAGATATTATACTATTACTACTGACATAAATTGATCTTCCTATGAAGTATACTCATAATTTATCTGTAGGAGCTTATAAATGTTGCCCAAGTTTTTCCTATAAGTTATAATAAAAAGCTTTCTGGAAAAACTGTCATTTAGAATCTACTGGTAGTTGTTGGTGTACAAACTGTTAGCAGTACCCTACCTATTACAAGACTCAGGCTACATAGGACAATACTTAGGTTTCCATTCAGAAGCTGTGAAAGAGAAGCAACTATGTAAAACAGGAACAGTTCAGAGGAAGACACTGGAGAGCTGAAGTACCTTGTTCATAGGATTGTCATCTATCCCCAAGTATATTCCTCCAAAAAGTGCAAAGTTTTAAGATGTTATTCTACATTAATGAGAAAGCAAATCATTTTTTTTCAAGCTGTACTGAATGCCTTAGCACCATTTATAAAATATAAAGCTTTTTGTAACTTCTTTAAAACCAACTTTCACCCACCCTGGACTGAAAGACATCTTTCTTATCTTTTACAAAACCTAACAGGTCTCTAATACTTAATAAAAGGATAAAATATGCTGAGTTCTAGATAACCAATTTACAAAAGCCCTTTTGAAAAACAACCCACACCAGACAGCATACTTCATAATTAAAATGTGATATGATTTAAACTGTAAATTACTTAGGAATTATTTTTGTGTGTATTTTTTTTCCAACTCAAGTTCAAACTGACATCTTCCATTAATGTGCTATATGTAAAATGTTCGGAAATGCTATTATCTGCTATAGTTTGTTCCAAACATCTACACAGAATGGACAAGAAAAAGAGAAGTATCTATAGTTACTTGGAAACTGATCAATAGCTATCCCAGAGATAAGCAGGGTGGAGACTTAGGGAGAGCTCTCTCCTTTAGGAGTAACTTCTAAATGCTTTGTAAGTATGGCAGTGGCTAAAGTCAAACCAAATGCGTTTTTCATAGCTGGTTCTGCACAATGTAAATACAACCGAGTATATATTTTTGCTTTAAGCCATTTTGAAAATAAAAAAGATTAAAACTTAGATTGTCTTTTTCATTTGTAACAAGAACAGCACTTAAGTGGATGAAAATTGAACAGCCACATTTACCAGTTTTCTTAGTTCCTATTATGTACAATAAAGTATGAGATTACACTAATGAGTACATATTTTAAAATGTTCCTCCTGTGGTCCAAACAATCCTGAACCCCTTGACCCTTTGAAATGATGCAAGTGAAAACAAAACTCCCACAGGTGCTTGGACACTATCCCATCTATCTACTTAAGGAAAAACCTTTGTCAGTGATTAGACAAACGCTTTCTTCTTTAGAAAAAAAATGAACAATATTCTCCTTTCTTCCATCAACACATCTAAAGCCATTAGTTCCCTACTTTAACTGGCCAATAGTTGACAAGTATTAAACAGTTATGTAACATTATCACGTACTTTTCAAACAAAAATTTCATTACTTTTAATTTCAAGATTATCACTTCTGTCTCTTCTACATCTAAGAAGATAAAGGGTAAAAATGTAATACATGCTATAAGGACCAGTATTTGTTAGAATAGACAGCTTTCAGGTTATTCACTCTAATAGCATCCCAGTAAACTGATGCTAAACCAATTTTGTATTCCTTATGTATAACAGCTGGAGGAACTAAAAAAACACCTTGCAGTCTGTTTTGTTTTTTAAAGTTAGGCCCATCAGCCTCCATTTACATTTCGTATCTGCAATCCAATCATAAGTTGCCACATTAAAAAAATAGAAAATGATTTTAGTGATTTAGTTAAATAAAAAAAATTCTACAAAACTATGAATGAGATCTTCTAAAATCACTATTAAAGACACACTCGCAACACTATTATTGATTAACACAAGAGGAGCTTTCAGGGCCAGGTCAACAACATTTGGGAGTAGTACAATGATCTTGCAATAGTGTAGATTTTCACTTCAAAATTACACTTAAAAGACCATTTGTTAATGAAACTTGATTCTACTTTAAATAATAACCCATCTAAATTATCATAAGAGAAATCTTAAGCCAAGTGGGAAGGAAAATGGGATTCTCCAAAATACTTTCAAAAAGTATTTATGAAACAAAAAGCAAAAAAATCACACGTACACACCCCCCTCGCCAAAACGTGAGCTTTATGCTTTACTACTATATTATGAACCACTACGTTGCTCAAGAAAAACTAAAATTTATTTTGCAAGAGGGATTTCTGTTCTGACATTTCATCTTTCAAGACTCTTGGCTAACAAAGCTTAGCAAAGTGCAGTTAGCGTCATAGAATTTGAAAAGAACATTTGCCAGATTTTTCTCAAATCGTTCTTTACTAATGTGAAGTTCAAATAAAATTAATTGGGCAGCTATACCCACATGTGTCTGACAGGCATATTAACACAATGTTGTGTCTTTCCCGACAAGTTCTACAGGGTTCCTTTTACTCCTTGTGTTTCACTTTCCTTTTCACAGAAATCCTGTAATGACCCTAGAGGAATAAGGGCAGACAGGCCTTTGCAATAAGAAGGGCACGAGTGACCACCGGGAGCAAGGGTGTTTGAAACGGAGCCCAGGGAGTGCAATGGGAGAACCTAAGACGACTACTGGGGATACTGGGGATAGAGAAGTGTCCTCCGCACCTGGGTCACAGGCAGAGGAACGTGGCTGGCTGCTCCAGCATCCCTAGTAGAACCTCGCCCACCCCCTTCCTCCGAATGGGACGGAACTGCCTTGCAAGGGAAGAGTGCACACGCCCCAGCTCCGCAGGGAAATCCCACTTCTCAACCTAGCTCCCTCTCCAACAAGTCCCAAGGGCCGTTACCCAACTGCTCCGCTGCTCTGGCGAGCCCCAGCCCAGGCCGGCCAGCCTGACCCCGCCTGGGGCCAAAAGGCCGCGCTCTTGGGGAAGGAGTGTGCTCCACCGGTGACGCCCAAGCCGCTTCGGCCCGGGCACGGCCCCGCGGCGCGAGCCCGGGCTCGGGTACTCCGGAGGCGGGTGCATCAGCGGGCAGGCGGCGCCGGCTCCGACCCGCCTCAGCCCCTTGCCGTACTCCCCCAGGCCCCGCCTCCTGCCGTCCAATCCTCCATCCCTCTTCTACCCACCTCCTCATTGCGGCGCCAGCTTCACCTGCCCCATCCCACCGCCGCCTGCTCGCTTCTTTCCTCCGGGACGCCCCGCGCCCGGACCCAGACCGGCCGCCCGCCGCCCCGCAGCTTCGCGCACGACCCCGAGACGCCCTCTCCTCCTTCGTCACCTGCCCCGGCTCCGAGCCTCTACCTTGTAAGAGTCCGTGGCCAGGAGGATGTTGAACTCGGCTTCTGCCGCAGCATTCATCTCGGGCCGGAGTGTGGGGGCCGCGCACCGCAGACTCCCCGGTGCGGCTGCGAGGAAGGAGAAAAATGGGCTTCACCGCGCTCCGTTGCTTAAGTCACCGCTGGGTCGGGGGAAAGGTGGGGGAAACGGAGCGGGGAGGTGGGGCCAGAAGAGGGCGGGCCCAGGAGCCGTGACGCCGCAGGGACGGAGGCGGCTCGCGCTTTCGGAGTCGAGAGACTCAGGCGGCCTGCTCACCTCGATTCCCCGCCCGCTAGCTCACCCCGGCGGGGACGCGAGGGGCGGGACGCAATCGCGCGTGCGCAACGCGCAGGGGGCGGAGCTGGGCGGGGAGGACGTGAGGCACGCGCTCTCCTCTGATACGCCCACCCCGGGAAGCCCAAGGCTACCGTGCGGCCCCAACTCGTGACCCCAGCGCCCGCACCGGTTTCATTTCCCCGCTCGGCTCAGCGGGGCGGGGCCGGGAGGGGGCGTTCCCAACCTCGCCACTCCTGCCATTAGCCGGTTCGCCCGCCCGCTGGCACCTTCTTGTCCTACCCAGTCCTGGCCCTTTTTCAGAGTCCTCCTGAAGTCACGCCACCCGGCTGGGGGTCCAGGAGCCTCCCTCTTGCCAGTCTTCCCTCGCGCAGTTACTCACCTTTGTCTCAGGCTTGGATTCAGGATTGAGCTTTTTGCCTCCATACCTCTTGTTCCTCCTGATCCATCCTCCTCACCCTCTCATTAAAATCCTTAGAGCTGCCGTGAGGAATGGGGTCCGAGGGGCCGCTTTAATCAGATGCATCTACTCATCTTTCCTCCGGCTCTAGGGCTGAGCTCTTTGATCCTTTGAGTGATATTTTGACTTTGCCGGTGAAAATAGACAGCTCCGAAAGCAGGGGTTGAATTCACAGATAATGAAAGGACAAGACCTGATTGAATCTAAATATTGTCGAGAAGTAAACATCAAGGGTCAAGTCTTTGACAGAGTGCGAAAATGACTTATCGTTAATAATCGTTAGCTCTTGGGAAATGGGTTGGCAACCCTGGAGTGAAACGACATCGGGCGACTTCATTAAATGCAGATCGTCCACTTGGCGCAATTCTCCTACATGGTTGCAGTTTTGCGTGAAACGATTCCCTTTGTCCACATGTTCTGTTTAGTAACTTCTTTTTTAATGGTACGATTTTGGTTTAATGAGATACAGGTAGGTGGAAAACTAATAGTTTTGTTAAAAACTGGAACAGAAACTTAGTTCTTCAAGTGCGTAGAAATCTGATTGTGGATGCGGGTCCAGTAAATGGAGTCAACGCAAGAAAACTGAGATCTCTTCAATTAAAAGCAACTTCCATCCAGACTTGGAGTCGGTACAGTTTATTAACAGTTGCCTCCATCTCGAGATAGAATCACTGCAGGCAAAGATCACAGAAGTGCTATCTCTCTGCACTAAACACTAGTAATACAAGTAGAATTACTTTCAGCAACAAGGTTGGAGACAAAAAAAAGGCTTTTGTTGTTGCTGCCCCTCCGTGTGTTAACTTGGAAAATTTATGTTTAAAATGTTTAATAATTTTTGGAATTTTGGGGGTTGTTTTTGTTACATTAGTTCTAGCAGGGCAATCCAAAGAAGGAAAATGATCTTTTTGCCCCTCTTACCTGGGTGCTTTGTTGATAGTTGTTTTTTTTTTTTTGAAAAGCAAAGTAAAATTTGATCTTGTAGTCTTTGAATTGAATTTGTAGTTTTAAGATGAAAATGTTTAATGTTAGTGCAAGTAAAAAATGTTAATGTTGTATTGACATTGCTTGTTAAATGCAGAAACACTTAAGGCCCACACATAGTAGTGACTTAAATCCACATAGGAAAAGATGAAAATGAAATCATGTAACCAACAGAAAAATCATTTGCCTAAGATATAATTAGGCACATTCTCTATATGCTTCAGCAGGATTACTTTTGAATTAATTAGAATCTAGAAAGTATCACTGAATACAAAGTCAAAATTTCATTTTGAAATGGCCATCCTTGAAAGAATTTAACACTTGGTATTTTTTGGTATGTACTATGTAAAATCTGAGAAACTGTTTCCTCGGGGTCACCACAACATGACAAATAATGACTAATACAAAGACTCAAATGGGCACCCTCATTTAATTCAAAGCCTTGCATGTATCTGCCATTCCTACCAGCCAGTCAAGCAGAGATTGAATTAAGCATTCACCTCTAACTATCCTTCTGAGAGCTGTGAAAGGCCACATCTCATACATTTGCTCAGGCAGATTGGGTATTAGCGCACTTCTGTTTTCACACACCTTTCCAGACAGCCTCTGGTACATTTCTGTCAAAGTTACCTCAGATATTCCAGCCTGACCTGATTTCACTTCAGCAAAAAAGCACTAAAGAAGTAGGTGTAGGACTCACCTACCTGACACTGGTCCTAACTCCTGACACTGACCCTGTCATCCGTCACCCTTCATAACTTCCTCGAGCTTGAACCATTAGCAACAATTGTCGCAAAAAACAAATGTAAAGGGGAACTTTTTAATTAAACTCAAACTTTTTTTTTAAAATTCAAACTTCTATGGCCCTTTGTGAACCTTTCAGAGTTCTGCTTTCCTAAGGACACAGCCTTATCTACAGAAAGACATGGGTCTTTATGGCTCCTAATTTCGGTGCTTCCTACATTTGTACTCTTTAATGACTCAAATCGTTAAAGGCTGGGCCTCTCCAGTCATACAGAAATGCATAGGAAAGTGTTGAATCTTAATCTAAAAGGACAGAAATAATAGAGTCACTGTAACCCATGAAGAATTCGTGCACATGTATAGATTGTTCATAGACAGTCCACTGCCAAATATTCCTGTGCACTTTCTATCCAGCCTAACTGTGCTACATTTTCCTGATGGACTATTTGCTTAGGCAGTGCTGACTTGATGACCTACCTGATGTTCAACTCTCTTCAAATCTCATATTCTGTAGGAAGTCTTGTTATCTGCTGGATGGCAACTCTCAATTTTCTTTCTTTTTTTTAAAAAATTATTTCTAAACATGAATTTTTCTAACTCCAACCAAATAAAATGGTAAATAAAGGTAAAAGCAAAAAGAAAAGGTTCTAACTCATATTTAAAAAATAAATATGTGCCTTTTATGATGCCATGGTGTCATAATTACACATTTTCCTGGTAGCGCTTGCTTAAGACACAATGGCCAAAATCAAGGACAGAAAGATTGAGACTGTCAGAACTAAAAGAATAACAAGATATTTTAATGCAGTGTTTTCCTAAGTGAAATTTGTTCATCATGCATATTTTCATGTATAAGAGATGAGTGTGGTACTCAGATAAATATTTTTAATTTCAATAATTATATTTTTTCAATGAGTGTTAGAAAAATGTAACTAGCACATGAAACTCAACTTTTCTTGGGAATTATTACTTAGGATGAAGCCAGAGCAGGTGACTAGCCAGAGTAGTGAAATTTACTATTTTCTTTTCTTTCCTCACCTAAAAGCTGGTTTTATGTCTTCTACATCGGATAACAGAGGTCTGTCATATTTAGAGGTCTATTCTCAAACCAAGTGCAGTGTCAGGTATATAGTAGGGGCTTTAGTATTTATTGAATGAAGAAAGGAGCAACTTCTATCAGCAGCAAAGACAGAAAGGGCCTTGTGGTAGATTGCATTCTTTGTTCATGTTAGTAGTTCTCTTGTATGTCCCTGTTCTGAAGAACTCAGGCATGATCATCAGAGTGACTTTAGTCAATGAGAACTGGGTGATGTTCATCACTTCCTACCAAGAGTGGCTGCTAATATTAGTTTTTTGTTAAGTTTCTTGGCACACCCTGGTGGCTCATGCCTGATGTGCAGTTCGCATACAGCCCAAGGACCTGGATTCGTGGTCTGCGATCAGGGGAAACAACTAAAATAAGATGCTTCCTCCTCCTCTCTCTTCCTGCCTGCCTCCTTAAAAACTTTTTTCTTGTTTTTGCTTCATTTACTTATCTCTCTTACTTTTACACAAGGGTAAGAGTATTTTCTGCAAAGGAAAGCTGAACCAATTAGTCCACAGTTTCCATCTGCCGTGGAACATGACTGTAGGTCTTGAAGACTACCTGATAGCTATTTCAAAATGTATCTTCCTGTGGGCATGAGGTGGAGCCCCAGACCTGGATCAAGTACCTCTCTCTTACTTCCAGTAGTGAATTTCCTATTCACCTATAGCACCTGATAATGAGAGGCTGGGGAATATTTTGTACCCATCTTTGTGCAGAGATGTTAATCATACTACCCAGTGACAAAGAAAATTTCTTCAATTTTTCTAGGAGGCCAAGGGACTCTTCATGCAGAGAGGAATCCCTGTGTCCTGCTCTGAAATTCAGAATTCTGGAGTTGGGCACATGAACAAGATTCCCCAAGATACTTCACACTAAAAGCTGCAAGTAAGGAAACTGATCTACTCTTCGAACTTTACCAAATTCAGAATGAAATGGACACTCCCTGAAAACATGTTTGTATATACTATTTAATTAAAATAATCCGATTTCATTAAAGCTCATGGTACTTAACAAGGTTCTTTAAATATTCTGTTCTGCTTAACCACACCTATGATACTACAGACATTCACAAAACAAATCATTGTTCTATATGTCCTTTTGTTTCTCCAGGTAATGCTAATCTTGTGGGACAACCAAGAACCTGTAAAACAAAACAAAGCAGTTTAGAATTTACAGTTCTCTCTTTTTCTTCCGAATTATCCCAGCTACTCCCTCCACAAAGTTTCTGAGAAACTCATTTCACTGCATTGATTACTCTTGGATTTGGGGGTTATTCTCTGCTCTTTGCTCTGATGTACCGTGCAGCTGTGCTCATATGGTAGCTCTTTACTTCTGTAAATTTTAGTGCTGGATAAAGCTTTTATCCTACCAGCAAATATAGCCTGTCATACATCTTTCAAAAGAATTTTGACTTTCATAGTTCTCTCATCTCAGATACTTAGAATACCTTTCTAAGGATGTTTATTAAGGATTTTTGAATAGTGCCATCCTGTTTTAATAAAAAAGGTCTTTCCTTAGTTTGGATGCTTTTGGCTGCCAGTAACACAATTTCTATTAAAGGTGGTTTAAAGAACAGGTATTTCCTTTCATCCACAACAGGTAGTTTTGAGATAAGATTTTTCTAGGGTGAGTTCAGTAACTCAAAAATATCAAGATTGCTGGCTTTTTACCTTCCCCTCCTACATTATCCTCAATACATTAAAGATAGAGATTCTATCATATCAATACCTATAGGCTCAACAAGATCTTGAACACAGTAGGTTCTCAAGGAATATTAATGTGTGGCATGTCATAACGTCACACAGAAACACACAGAAGAGAAGTGGGGCTTTATTTTGTGCACATCTCTCTTTTATTAGCTATGAAAACCTTTCCTAGAAGTCTCCAGCAAACTTCCCTTGGGTCTACTAAGCAGAGTTGAATATATGACCATGCCCGAGCTGCAAGAGAGGCTGGAAAAATGAGAATGCTGGCATATTCCATTCTAGAATGGGAGGAAAACTCCTCTAGCAAGGAAGAAGGAAATTTGAAATGGCTGGTGCATGGATAACATTTGTAATTACTATATCGCTACCAACAAAGAGACAGGTGCCTTAAGTGTTTCCTTGCATAGTGAATTAATTCTGTGTGTACACAGACTTGGGCTCTTCTGTCTTCTTTGTTAAGGGAACGAACCTCATCACCCCAGGTGAAATGCCATCATTCCAAAAGACTTCAGAGTAGTAGACCAACACAGTCTTAATGCACATAGAACTAATGGGCTTCCCAGTGCCCTTGGCACTAAGCAGGTTATGTGGTGGAAAGTCCCACCTGGCCATCTAGCCTTCTCTTCATGACCTGATTTTGCTACTTTAAAGCAATAGAAGGTGATGTTTACTCTTTATGCAGCTCAGAAAAATAAGTGTGGGCTAGCAAAATGCTTATACTTTTTTTTCGGAATGATCATTAACATCTCTGAGGAGTAATCACAAAGCAATAACTTATTCTCACACCCATTTGTTCAACTAGTCTCATTACTTTAAAATTTTACTCCATGTGCCTATTCTGTCATAATACTGAACTTAGCATTGCATTGGCTCTCATATTGTCAATAACTGTTGTTTGGTACAGTACACATACTTTTTAATGTTTACACTTTTAAAAACTAATGTGAACTTCCATTCAATAAATTATCACTACCATCCCAAACCACTTGTTAAGCACTTAATTCCACATAATACTGTTCTAGTTTGTGTATAACAAAACAATACAACCATTTTGCTTAGAGATTTAATGTTAAACATACATCCAGTAATTAATTCAAAATTCATAAATTTCATTGACCAACTGGGAGGTCAAGCTCAGGTTGGGCTTAAAGGTAGGGCTAGATCTCAGAAAGGCCTTTCTTCAATTCTATTAACATTTCTTGAGCATTTGCTGTGCTCAAGATGTTGTTGGGCCTACAGGGATCAATATAATAAAATCCCTGCCTTCTAGGAACAAATAGTCTTATTGAGAAACCCAAGAATCAGCTTCCCTCCTTCTGAAAAGCACTGTGTGTCTACTCAGAAACTGTACCTTAGTCTGTTCTACTGACATCCCACCTTGAACCACAGTTCACATGCTGTCCCTAAAGCCCAGGATGCACAGGCTGTCATTCCCTTTGGTGTGACTGTGTCCTTTCTGCAAGGGCATCCATGGAAAGCAGAAAACATAGGATAGCCTTTACGTTTTTTTTGAGCTCTGTCCATTGTTAGAGCTCATCATTTCACATAAAGTCTGGATTAGGATCAGTTAGACTTAGTCAACTGAAACAAAAAACAATGGCCTAAATAAGACAAGAGTACTTCTTTCTCTGCCAATCAGCAGGGCAGATGTGAGTTAGTCATTTGGGAATCCATGTTCTTTCTGTATTCTTGTTTTGCTAATCTCAGCCTGAAATTTGATCCTGATATGTAAATTGGTTTGAACTCTGGTCATCAATTTTGGATTAATATGGCTATTTTATGCAGAATAAACTGCAAGGGGTAAGAAAAAAAGCACTGAGAGCAATTAAGTGACATCTGTGGTCCATGTGAGAGATGATAGGATTTGGACTAAAATGGCAGGAGTGGAAAGAGAAAGAGACAGATGTGAAATAGAAGTAGAGTTAACAAGACTTGTTGATTCATAAAGGTTGTGTGGAGGAAAGAGAGGTTCAATGATGATTCTTAGGCTTTGGCTTTAACTACTGAGTGGTTCCTGTCATTAAATGAGTTGTGGGCTATGGTGGAAAGAGATTTAGAAGATATTTATATTAGATGATTATAAGATTACTTGTATGCCTACTGAGCTTTTGACTGCTCTCTGGTATTCTCCTTCTTATGTCCTGATGCCTAAATGGATGCCTGGTTCCAGATGCTTCCATAATTAAGAACAAATCTGTGCCCCTATACTTTCTTCATTTTTGTTTCTGGAATTTCCTAGTCATTTATTTTCAGGTCAGTTCTGGAAGCTCTCAATTTCCCCAATTCTGCCTATTGTTGATTTCCTGTCCCTAGAGTGAGCAATGACCTTGTCTTTCTGTAGTTATAGGATACCTTGGGACTAAGTCTACACAAATCAGCTGTTGATAATAGACAAATTATTATGTTTAAATAAAGATGATCTTGGATATTTTTGTCTTTTATAATATTCTTCTTTTGGTGTTGTCTATCTGTTGGACATAAGTAAAGAAGTTAAAACATGGTTGGAAAATATCCAGACACTAAATACTAGTAAGTTGGATAGCTACTATAGATATTTCCTATTTGAGAATAAATATCTATTGAAAATGAAGAGGGGGAAAAAATATAAACTACTATTTTTTTTTAAATGTAAAAAATATACAACTTCCAGCTAAGTGTTTCTCCATGGTTTCTAGCTTAGTGAACCAGAAATAGTTCCAAATCAGGCCACTCAAAAATGATCAATCTATAGGGAACTTTGAACCACTAACTAAACAGAGGTAATCAAAGATTGATCTCTTTGAGGGAAAATTTAATACCTTGCAATGTGAAATAAACCTTTCTTGACAATGGAATCTTGTTGTCAGTACAGTAGATTCCCTCTGAAAGCCAGTTCACACATCAGTGATTGGGTAGATACAAAATACAAGAGTACTAGCTGCTCTCAACCAGTTATCTCCAAAAAGCCACCCAGATTCAGGAAATCAGCTTTCTTTGTTTTGGGCATATTTCTCTCAAGGTTAGGGCCATTAAACTTTTAGAATCAAAGAGCCCTCCTCCTAGATACTATCAGAAAGCACTGACAAATTCCACAGGTACCATTCCAATGTGCCAGGCAATGTGCCAGTGGAATTGGAGCGGAGGACAGTTTCATTTACGTTACATTTGAGCCATGTCTTCTTGTCTTGGGGATTGGTCATTTTCCTACTCTCCTGACTATATTTGTAAGCTGTGTCTTCAGTTTTTTATGTTATGATAATATTACTTTCCGTTTTCACTTTTAGAAGATGATTGCTTTCTTATTCTATCCCCATCTTTGGATATTCTAATGCAGTCCTTCATGTGTCAACAGCATTCAAGTTTTGTGAGTGACTTTACAGTGATGCGTCAGACCATTATAGATACTAATAATTCACAAGGTTCTTCACAATGAAATTATTCAAAATAATTATTGATATATGTGAATCTACTGAAATATGACAACTTACATAATTGGGGAGGGCATAAATGCTCCATGGGCCCTGAATTCTAATTACTATACAGATAATGTGTGCAAAATCAAAGAGGAAATTAATTTATATAAACCATATTCATTCTGATAAATTTTACACAGAAGAAATTTTGATTATGTTTGATCATTTAGGCTGTGTTGACCAGAGATAAAGAAGTGGAGAGCTAGAAAATGTTGCAAGAAATATAATCAATATACCTTACTGATAATTTGTGCATGATTTGTTAGCTTTTTAAAAATTAAATAAATATAGGTTATCTTGAATACTTGTAGAATTTACAGGTATGTAGGGTAAAAAAGGTAAGTTCTCATTTGTTATGAATTTCTGTTTTTTAAATATGAATAGGCGTTGTCTTTTCCAAAATATAATTTGCTATTGATGGGCTTCAGAAAAGGCTTTCTCCAAATGTGACACCTTGGCATAATATTTTGAACTAAAGCTTCCTAAGAAAGAGTTGGTGTAAGAAAGAGTTGGTGTAACACTCCTTTGTCCTTGAATACAGGACGTGAATTCTCCAGGTAAAAGTTATCCTTCCTGAAAAGAATGAGTAAGAAGTATCTTTATCACCACAGTTAGGGAATTGGGCCTGAAAAGGGTATTTATCTGTCTATCTAGATATAGAGATACATAAATATATGTCTATATATATATACACACACACACACACAACTCATGCATACCCCTCCCCCATGTTACTTGCTACTTCTTCACTAATCTACAAGCTTTTTCTTTCTCAATTATTCTTTGTCTAAAAACTTTATAAAGCAAAATGCTCTGGTCATTTCTCTAGGTCTGAAATTAAATGGGTCTTTTTCTCCTGTTAATCTGTCTTGCATCAGCTTGATTATTACACCAACCAGAAGAACTAAAAGAGAAAGAGGGGCAATTTCACCCCACTGATAGTTTTGGCAAGTCAGACAAGACACTCACTTGCTTGTTCCCATGACTGCTGCAGTCAAGGAGATCCTGTGCCTCTGACAAAATTCTGGCAGAAAGTCAGAATTTTTACCACATCAGCCTCCTGGTTCTCTGTCTTCAGGGCCTAATGGGAAAACGTGGTGAGAATGATCTTTTTCCCCCTTTTCTGAATTTGGATTGACAGGAGAAAAAAGTTGTGGAACTAGTTACTTGGTTGTTAAGACTCTACTAGAAATTTGGTGTGAATACTCTTTTCTGATCCTTTTTTCTCTCAGAGGAAGTCTTTTTACCTTTATCTCTCTCTCTGGTGTTGTTTTTCATAATGAATCAAAAACCTAGGGAGGAACATGGGCATAGACCCTCTAAGTCTGTTACTGGAGCCAGCTTCACAGATAGATGAGCTCATTGCTATCATTAGACTAGGGCTTATTTAGACAAACTTTGCTGTGGGTCCTCTATTTAAAAACTGAGTGAGCGTTTATCTTTAGTCCTGTTCTGTGTTTCAAAGAACCTGGCTTTGTAACCAAGTGAGAATATTTTATCTATTTTATCCACCACCTGGAGGGCGCAACTAACTTTTACCTAAAAAACATTGTGGGGACAACTGACTTAAGGTTATACTAAGGATCTTCAATTAGAGTTCTATAGAAAAAAATGAGATATATTTAACTTTAACCTAAAGAAGACTGGTGACCTGTCAAGTTAATTGGAGTCCAACATACAAAGTTGTAAGTGGCCTACTCTTTATCTAGCTGTGCCAGTTCTTATGGGAGTTTGAAGTGAGGGACCAATAAGGGAGACTGTACAGGACCGTTGTTGACAGAAATTTAAAAAAAAAAAGAAGAAGAAAAATTTGACTTACAACAATTGATTTGTGCAAGATGTAAGAGCCACAAATTATTTCATGATCCCTCTCCACTCTGCAGTCTCTAACCCATCTGCTATCCTTACTTCTATTCCTGCTTATGTAATCTGGTTTATAGTCACAGACCTTCATCCAGATTTCTTTTCCATCCCATTGCATTCAGACTCACAATTTCTTTTCACATTTACATTTAAAGAGAGATGATTAACATCAACTCAGATACCTCAGCATTATTGTGAGCCCCCTCAATGTTTTCTCAGGATCTTAAAACTGATTTGGATTCTGTAGCATTTGCTTAAGTGTCCACTCTGTTCATTATATTGATTACTTTCTGCTCTATAATCGGACTAAGTAAGACACTCTTACATGCTTCTTCATTCTCCTAAAGGCCTTTGCTGAAGGAGGTCATAAAGCTTCCAGAACTAAACTTAATGGGTATAACTGTTACCTACTTAGGACATCAGGTATCTTAGGACATTCAAAACTTCACCCTAAAATGCCTTGAATCAACTTTGTCCTTCTCCCCAAAACAAAGTAGTTATGTAAATTTCTAGGGGCAGCAGACTACTGTGATCAGTGAATCCCTAACTTGCTAAACTTCTCTAAGGTCTTCTCTGAGACCATCCCAGAGTCCATTTCCTGTCCTACAGAATCTCTGAAGCCCACAACCCTAGCTCTTTGTTTACCTAGTTTTGAAAAACCTGCTGACCTATACTGCCATGAGAACAAAGGGATCACTGTAGGTATCTAGGACAACCGTTTGCCTCACCTGCGCCCTGGAGCACATTTCTCATGTGGCATCAGATATGCTTCTGTATGGGGGGGGGGGCCTCAACGGCTGCCCTGATTGATAAGGCCGTCCATCCACCTCGATGTTCCAACCTGCCACTCCACCTGCTGTCTGACAAGCTGACAAGACACAGCTCCTCTTCACACTCTGATAAAACCAAGCGCTTCTAACTAACTCTTCCATCATCTTTCATCCTTATAACATTTTTCCATTCAGCTGTTTTATTATCCTTCCCCGATAATGGAGAACCCTATTCCATTTCACTTGGTTGTCTTGCCTCTGTTGAAGTGGTCTCAGAGCAAGAAGAGGACTTCTCCGACATATTTCTCAACAACCCAGATGTACTTCTTTTTGTGTTGACATCTGTAAATGAACTTTCTGGGAAAACATAGCTAGTTTCACTATGAGTTCCTCACATGAAACAGCTGAAGAATACTCTTGGCCTACTGTAAAATCAGCCCAAGCTGCTAAATTCATAGATTCTTACCAAAGCCTGCACATTAGCAGAAGGGAAAATGGCCACTATTGATAAAACTTCCAAATGTGCTTTTGGAGTCTGTTATGTTGCTGTCACATTTGGAAATTATGTGGATTCCTAACTTTTGTGGGTAGTCCTATTGCTAATGGGTATATAATTGCCACCCTATTATAAGTTATTTTCCTCAAAATTGACATTATTCACTGCTCACTTATACAAAGAAAATTAAATGGTAGGTCTTTAGGAAATGACAGAGTTGACAGAGCTGCTGACTATGCTACTCAAAATGGACCCCCTCATCCTTTCTCCATTCACATTTTAAACCTGCCTCTATCCCTGACTGTTACTACTGTCAGGCAAATGCCCCACAATCTGAAAAAGGCAAATGGTTACCAAAGAGTGCTATACAGTTGTCAGATGGACTGTACATTGGATCAAGTGGACTTTCCGTTGCTCCTTTTCTTTTGACATTCTGACTTACACTTACCTCCCATCAGATGGGACAGATGGGGAGGTGGGGGATTATTAGAAACTGAAAGACAACTGGTTTTACCCTGGCATCTACAAAACTTCTGACCAAATTATTTCCCAGTGTATCACTTGTAAATCTCGGCAAACCTCTAGAAAAATGATTAACCCCAGGAGATAATCCAAGGCCCACATTTCTTTTTATGGCCTCAGTTACATTTCATAGATTTACCCCACCCTAGGCTGATCTCACTGCTTTGTTATTGTATATTTAGTGGGGGGACCAAATGATATCTGATTAGATGTGTTGACACCAGAACGGCGGTAAAGAAATTAATAACTGAGATGTTCCACATTTCAATAATTTTTTTATGGGTTAAATCAGATGAAGGAACCCATTTTACCATAGAAAAAAATCACCTGCTTGCAAAAACTCTGGTTTACATATAAAAATTCCATGCACTAGGAAGCCCTAACAGCCCTCACAGGTGCACACCCATTGCACTGGCAGGTGGCATTGTTCCCTGACATGGTGCACATGCTCTTGCCAAATGACAAACTCCTGTTGGACGGCAACATGAGGAGTGAAAGCCAGTGTGAGGAGATCCACCACCAGTCCTACCACCCATCCCACAACCCAGAGTGGCAACCAGGACCAACAGCAAAGAGGTACCTTCTTAGGCTTCCCAAAGTGAAGAGAACAACCTTGGTGCTGAGACCCTGCCTGCCACATAGTAGAATGACCACTGTCCACCTCGGCATGAGGGCTCCTGCCACTGCTAAAGGTGAGTGAGCCAGCTCACTAGCTAGGAGAGACCCTACACACAGCTCATACCCACCAACAGCTGCCACTGCCTAGGAAGTAAGCAAGAAGGGGAAAAAAAGAGAGAGAGAGAAAGAGAAACAGAAAGTCAGATATATGGGAGAGAAGGCAAACTATGCTAAACCCCAAATCACCCCCAGCACAAAACACAACTGGCTCCAAGAGAGGAAACTTTGAATGGTACAACCTAACAAAAATAATTCAAAGTGATAGTTATTAAAAAACCTAAATGATCTTTAGGACACATAATTAGCTTCCCAAAGGCAAATTCGAAATCTTAGAAAAGAAATGATTACCGATGAGATTGAGGCCACTCAGAAAGCCCAAAAAGTACTTCTAGAAAATACAGTCAATGAATGGAAGACAAACATGGACATTTCCACAATTAGGCATTTAATCTCATGCAGAAAAGGATCTCAGAAATCGAAAACAAAAACATAGAGGAGAACCTCATGGGAGAGGAGAGAAAAACAGGATTGAGGAAAAAACAAAAAAGTCATGTAAGAAATATCAGATAGCACGACAAGAACAAACATAAGGATGATGGATATTCCTGAAGGGGAGGAGAGGGAGAAAGGAGCATAAAATTTATTTACAGAAGTAATAGCTGAGAACTTCCCATCTATCACACAATCTAACCATGGAACTCCAAGAAGCCTCTAGAACACCCACATTTCTAAATTAAAAAGGAACTACACCAAGATGCATCATATTAAAACTAGCAAAAGTTTGATAAACAATAAAGAAAAACTCAGCCTAAAGGCTGTGAGAGAAAAGAGAAACTTAACCTCCAAAGGTACACCCATCAGACTTCTCAGCAGAAAGCTGATAGTGCAGAGTAAAGTAGAAAAATATGTTCCAAATACTTAAAGACAAAAACTTCCAGTCTAGAATACTCTACACTGCTAAATTACCACTTAAATAAAACAGAGACATAAAGATCTTCAACAATAAAGAGAAGTTACTGGAGCACCAAGCCTGCCTTTCAAGAAATGTTCAGTGGCATACTACAACAGGGAGGTAAAAACAAAGAAGCACCAAACCCCAAAGTGGTGATAAACAGTAAAACAGAATCTGAAGCAAAGACAGGACCAACAGGAGAGAAAGACAACAATAACAACAAGAGAAAGAAACAGGGAATTTGTACAGGTATTTAAGGATAACACGACAGCTCAGAAAAGTCTGTCTAAGGTTAATGATGAGGTAGCTATTAAACCTAATCTTACAGAGCTATACGTAGCTGGAAGATTAGGAAACAGAATCAATATAACAAAACATCCAAATGAAAAGGCAAACAAACCAAATAGGAAAAGAAGTAACAGAGACATAAAACAAACAAACCAAAAAAACCAAAGGTTCAAATGACAGTAAGAAAATGCTAATATCAACAATCACCCTAACTGTGAATGGGCTGAACTCACCAATCAAAGATACACAGTTTCTGAATGGATCAAAAACACAGAACACATCTGTATTCTGCATACAGGATATCCACATCAGACCCAAAGACAAATCTGAAGGAAAAGGGCTATGACAAATATATCAAAGACACAGGAATGAAAGAAAATCAGGAATCGCAATACTATTATCAGACAAGATAGGATTCCACCTAAAAAGAGTAATATGAGACAAAGATGGATACTGTGTAATGATCAATGGGTTAATCCATCAAAAAGAGATAACTCATTAAAAACATACACACCTAGTGCCAGACCACTTAAATATGTACACCAAATAGTAACAGAACTAATAAGAGATTGATAGCAATATAAGTGGAACTGCAATATCCCATCTACACCAATAGACAGATCATCCAGGCAGAAAATTACACAAGAAATAAAGACCCTAAATAAAATAACAGATCAGATGGCCCTAACAGGCATATACAGAGCTTCCTACCCAATGAAAAGGATTTTATACTCTTCTCAAGCATATATGGAGCATTCTCAAGGATAGATTATATTCTGGGCAAAATATAAGTCTCAGTAAATTTAGTAAGCTCAGTAGCAAGATTGAATTTATAGAAAGCATCTTCTCTGACCACAAGGGTGTGAAGCTGGAAATAAACCAGAGAAACAAAAGTGGAAGAAACATTAAGATGTAGAGATTAAAAAAGTATGCTTCTGAATAATTCCTGGATCAATGAGGAAATTAAAGACAAAATTGAAAATTATCTGGAAACACACAAAAATGAACACGCTAGTGGTATATATGGGTTGCAGTAAAGCAGTTCTAAGAGTAAATATTGCAGAGATACAAGAGCATATAAGAAACTAAGAGACATCTCCAGTTAAATATATAACCACACACCTGAAGGAACTAGAAAAAGAACAACTGAAATAAAATCAGTAAAAGGAAGGAAATAATAAAAATGAGCACAGAAATAGATGAAAAATTTTTTAAAATTCAAAATTCAGTGAAAAAAGAGCTGGTTCTTTATAAAAAATAAACAAAACAGATAGAATTTTAGCCAGACTCATGGAGAAATAAAAAAGAAAGAAGACCCTGAGAATAAGAATCAGAAATGAAAGAGGAGAGATTACAACAGATATTGGAGAAACACAAAGGGTCATAAGAAACAACTATGAGCCTCCACATGTCAACAAATTTCGACAATTTTGAAGATATGGACAGATTTCTAGAATGCTGCAACCTTCCCAAATTGAACCATGAAGACAGATAACTTGAAGAGACCAATCAGAAGTGCAGAAATAGAAGCAGTAATCAAGTCAACCAACCAACCAACTAACCAAACAAACAAACAAAAAAAACAAGAGCCCAGGACACAATGGCTTCACCAGAAAATTATACCAAACATTCAAAGAAGATATAATACCCATCCTCTTTAAACTTTCCCATAGAATTGAAGAAAAGGGAAAACTAGCAAATATTTTCTGCAAGTCTAACATTACCCTGATTCCAAAATCAGACAAAGACAGCACCTGAAAAACTAAAATTACAGACTGACGAATATAGATGCAAAAATCCTCAACAAAATCCTGGCAAACCAAATTCAACAGCACAATAAAAAAAAATTATACATCATGACCAAATGGAATTTGTTCCATTGATGTAAAAATGGTTCAACATATCCAAATCAATCAATATTATACTCCATCTCAACAAAGGGAAAAACCAAAATCATTTGATTGTTTCAATAGACAGAAAGAAAGCATTTGAAAAGATTCAATACCCATTCATGGAAAAAAAAAACCTCACTGAAATGGAAATAGAAGCTATATACTTCACCATAATAGAGTACATATGACAAACACATAGCTATCATCATACTCAGTTGCAAAACGGAAAGCTTTTCCCCTAAGATCTGGAATAGGATGTCCATTCTCACCACTACTAGTCACCATAGTTCTGGAAGCCTTGGTCAGATCAATAGAGCAAGAAAAGGATATTAAAAAATTCCAAATTAGAAAAGAATAAATAAAACTATTATTATTTATAGATGACATGGTATTACACCTAGAAAAACTCAAAAGACTCCACACACACACACACACACACACACACACACACACACACACACACAAAAAAAAACTATTAGAAGCAAGAAATCAATATAGAAAAGCGGCAGGATATAAAATCAATACATAAACATCAGTAGCATTTCTGTATGCAAACAATGAACTAGAGAAAACAGAAATCAAGAAATCACATTCACAATGGCACCAAACAAAACAAAAAACACTGGGAATAAAATTTAAAAAAGAAGTGAGAGAATTATATATTGAATTTCAATACACTGATAGAAGAAACAGAAGACACAAGGAGATGGAAAAATATTCTGTTCTTATGGATCAGAAGTATTAACATCGTTAAAAATGGCCATCTCACCCAACATTTAATATATATATATGTGTGTGTGTATATATATATATATGTAAATCAATTCCTATCAAAATGTCAGGGATATTTTTTAAGGAAATTGAACAAATAATATTAACACTACAATTTTATCCAGCAATCCTACTCATAGGCATATACCAGAGAACACAAAAACACTAATCAGAAAAAATATCTGCACCCTGATGTTCATAACACCACATTTCATAATAGCCAAGACACGCGAACAACCAAATGACCTATGCAGATGACTGGATACAGAAGCTATGCTGTGATATATCTATATATCTATATATCTATATATCTATATATATAGATATATAGATATATATATTCCCCCCCCCCAATGGAATTTTCTATAGGTACTAAAAAGATGAAATCATGCCCTTTATAACAATCTGATGGAACAGGATATGTTTATTCTAAGTGAAAAAAAAAATGTCTGAAAGAAAAAGAGAAGTACAGTTTGGTTTCATTCATTCAAGGAACATAACAAACAAAACAGACAAATCTCAGCAAAATTCACAGGACACAGAACTTATGCTACCAGGGGACCAGGGGGAGGGAACAGGGGAAGGCAGGAGTGAATGTAGTGGTGGTAAAGGGCACTGACACTCTGCTGGTGGGTGTGCTGTGAAATACACACAGATTGAAGGGCAAATGTGACATCTAAAAAAGCACAGAGTAACTCAACAAACAAACAATAAAAAAACATTTTAAAATTCCCTACCTTATACCTTCTTCGACAATCAGGGCAAGGTGAATGTCAAAATTTAGACACAAAAACAAACTTAAAAAAGATCTGTTAGGATACTGGAATTTAATGTCCAGAAGCAATGCTCCTGACCCTTAGAAATATCTGAAATACTTCAAACAGGAAACATGGATCAGTTCCCTTGGAAATAGTGCTTGGAATTCGTTATCTACTAACATCTCTAAACCTTCCATTCCTGGAGTAAGTGAACATTAAGGGAGTTTAACTGAACAATGAGATGCTGTGACTAACTACATCCAAGATAAAACTAGTCTACTTGAAGCGTGTTACCTCCAGGTAAAAGGGACATGGCCTCTGTCTAACAAGACTTACCACCCCTTCAACGAGGGGACCAGGTACATACCCAGGTCTTTAGAAGAAAACATGCACTATCACACTGAGAAGGACCTATGTGGTGCTGCTAACCACCTCCACTGCCATCAAAAGAAAAGAAAATCCTCTTGGTTATATGTAAGCCACCCCCCTCACCCTCCCCCTGCCCTAGACAGACCCAGATCATGTGCTCAGACAAGTGGAAGTCAGTCTCCACAACTGACTTCAAAGTAAGCATTTCCAGGGCAAATTCTCCGGCACCAGAAGCAGACAACACTACAAAGCAGACAACTTCTGTCAAGATGACAGTTCAAGAAATCTCCGTCTATTCTCCCCGCCTCCCTTTTAAGACTACACGTACTGACACAAACACACACAACTTGTCTTCTCACATTTTCCCACAGTTATTAATCATGTATAAGAAAGCTGATCCAAGAGTGTTCCTCTCTAGTCTACTTTCCCTCTTTTTCTACCCATTCCACCCAGGACCCTTTTCAACCTATGTCTTGCTCTTACTAACCTTTTTTTTTCCTTTCAACAAGTTGGCACAGACCAAACACCCCCCTGATGCCAGCTTACCCAGCCCTGGCTATTTAACTAACCAGTCTGACTGCTAGTTATGTCAATATCTAGACAGCACAGGGGAGCGTGTACTAGTTTTTACTCCTGCCCGTGCAAGTCCTGATGGACAAAGTACAAACATGGGTGATTGATAAGGTGTGTGGTCACGACCTGAAAAACACCAATTTGCCTCTTCTTCTTCTGATGAGTTGCATGGCCCCCAGAAAACCTCTATAGACGGTCAAGGACTGTTCCTTAGCCAGTTAAAGACAACAGATGAAAGTTTATACATTTGTATTGGGAACAGAAACACAGTTGACTTCCTGGATGGTACACCAGGGCAATCTTGCATTCAGACCCCATGATTTGATCCCATAAAAGGCATCATCAAACCTACCGAGACGATGAAAAGATTCTAGCACTACTTCCTTTGACAGAGGTGATTGGCAAATCCTTTGAATGGTTCACAGGCTATCCCTGTGTGACTTAGGGCACCTCAGCTATACCTCTGATTAGACTGTCTAATTCTCCAAACTGTAATGGGTAGATAAAAAAATTTGGGTTAGTTTGTCCAGGTAACAAAACAAAGCTTTATATTTATCAATGGTAGTCCACTGGTCTTCTGTACCAGATGCTCACTCTGTTCTGCTCTTACAGACAGGGGGATATGGGAAGCTGAGATGTATGAATATTAATACTACTAATAACAAAGGCCATGGAATCTCCCTGATCTGGGAATTTACAGATTCTACTTTGACCTTATCTTTGACTCATACTGAACTTTGTATCTTATGTGATGACTTAGGATTCCCATCTAAGTGGTTCAGATATGGACTGGATACTCTGTCACCAAATATTCCACTGGAAATACAGCCAAATTACAAACTTAGGTTCCTTTTTTCAAAAGCTATGCCATATAAATTTATTAGATAAGAAGTCAGAGAAAAACTAATGGTCTATCACCATTCCAAATTCTTTTCAAGGCTGAGGATCATTTTCCCCAAATTTGGAATTTATGAAATGGAAAAGACAATCTTGGACCTTACTGTCATCATAGGAAAAGCAGTTAACACCACTATACAAACTGTGTAATATTCCAGAGACTGATGAACAGTTTAGCCTCTACTGTCTTCCTAAATTGTCGCGCTTTAGATCCACTGACAGCCCAGCAAGGAGGAGCTTCTGTGATCTTTGGTGAGAAATGCTGCTTTTATGTAAATCAAACAGAACAAGTAGTATCTAACTAACATCTATTAAAAGACAACACTCACATTTTCCATCGTATACATGAAGCTCACTCATTTAATGGACTGCTGTATTCCCAGAACTGGGAGACAGTGTACACTGCGTTGTGGGGAAATGTCCTTTGATTTATACTTTTCTGTTTGCTCATCCTCATTCTATGTCCTTTACTCCCTTTGCAGGTCCCTAAACTCTCAACTACTAACCCAATTCTTCTCTCCACAATCATAATTCCTTCTTAGAATTCTACTGTGAAAGGGCTTGGTCCTGCATTTCTTTTGCTTCTTTCTAATAACTTTTTTATTATTGAGAATTTTGAACACACAAAACAGAGCATGACATAATGAAATCAATTGCACCCAGTTTCAATAATGATGAATTCAGGGGAAATATTGTTAAATAAATAATCTTAAATATTATTTTGAAATGAATCCTTGATATGGTATCATTTCATCTGTAATTATTCCAATTTGGTATGCTTTTGTGGTTCAGGTGACGTGACACTGATGTGTAAACCACACACAGGCCCAAGAACCTGGTTCATGATCCGTGGCCAGGTAAGAAACCAAAATGAACAACTAAATAAATAAAGATGCTTCTTCCTCCTCTTCCTTCCTTAAATGATTCTTCCTTCTATCTTTTCCTTTCTAAAAACAAGAATACCATTATCTATCTCTAAGTGGTAAATTCTCTTGGAACATATCCAAAATACCATTATAAAAATAATCTTTAATCAAATCAGTGCTCAAATGAATAAAATCTCATAAATCATATTCTATAATTTTTAAATGTTTGAAGTAATTTATAATGTATGTGAATAATATATTACAATTGGTTGATATATTTGTTTGTTTTAATATATGGGTTTTTCTTATATTTTTTTCCCTTGCAATTTACTTGTTGAGGAAATTGTGTTTTCTTGCAATTTCCTATGGTCTGAATCAGTATCATCCAAGAGAAATTAAATGAGAGCTTCATGTGAAACTTCAAATTTACTTATAGGCACAAAAGAAGTAAAAAAATATTTTATTTAACCTAATATATTTAAAATGTCAGCATTTTAACATGTAACCATTAAGAAAATTAATGAGATATTGATATAAATCTAGGGCATATTTTACTTCTACAACACACCTTAATATTCACTAGCCATGCTTTAGGTGCTAAATCTCCACATATGGCTACTGGTCTTAGACACCACAGGTCTGTGTTTTGCTGACTCTATACCTGTGGTACAGGTTTACATTTTTCTCTAGACTCTATGTTGTCTATAAATTTATAGTTCCTATAAATCTAGAGACTTTATCCTTAGATGCTTTGTTTCGTTTTGCAAGATTACATCATAGGTGCTATGTTCTTCCATCAGGAGATATATTGGTTCATTGTCTCTCCCACTGTAAGGCTGGCAGCTATTGATGTTTAGATTTGTCAATGCATACAGCGATGTTCTTTTACTCTTTTTCACCTATTAGCAGAAATATCTCTATAAAGGAAAACTTCCCAACACAAAGTGTTTGGGTATCTGGATATACAGTTCATACAAGAAAAGCAGAAAAAATGCTTGATTCTTTTTTTTTATTAATTTTTAAGTAATTAGTTGATTTCATAATAACCTCCAAGTAGATCAATTTATGATTGCTGTCATCATATTTTCTAGTTATCTATTGCTGTATAAAAATAAAATCATCCCAGAACTTTAAAAATCTCTCTCAGTTCTGTGGGTCAGGAATTCAGAAATGCCTTAGCAGTGTCCTTCTGGTTCAGGGTCTCTGCTGTGACCAGATGGAGGCTGAGCTGAATCAGTGAGGCACTGATGCAACTGAGGGCTGGATGGGCATTTCTCCATTATAGTCTCTGGGCTTTTCCATGTGGTTACTCTACATGAGTGAACTGGGCTACTTACAACGTGCCAACTTTAAGATAGCAAGATTACCTACACAGTGGTTTACTGAATGACTGTTTTTTGAGCAAGATAAGAAGATGTACTTCTGTTAATGATCTAGAAGTTACATACCATCACTTCTACCATCCTTCCTTCAAGAGGAGGACTATCAGCTCTCTGATAATGTATTATACATATTTTGCTGCATAATAGTATTACCATGAATTTAGCAGCTGAAAACAATAACACATATACTATCTCATAGTTTTTATTGGTCAGAAATCTGAATATGACTTAACTGGATTCTCTGTTCCAGCATCTCACAATGCTATAATTAAACAATTAGCCAGGGCTGTGGTCTTATACTGAGGATGGATTCACTTCCAAACTTATATGCTTGTTGGAAGCAGTTCATTTCCATGGGTTGATTATTGAACTGAGAATCTGTTTCTTACTGGCTATTAGTTGGAGACTACTTTTATTCCTTGTACGTCGACCAAGATGACGGTTGTTTTCTCAAAGTCAATAAGGGAAAAATCTCCTAATATGACAGGTTGCAATCTTAATGAATGTAATCAGGTACATGTAATTAGTCCATCAAGTTACCTTTGCCATATTTATTGGTTGGATGGAAGTTGTATTACTTAGTTTAGATAGTTTTAGTTTAGATAGTTGTTTCTCATTTATAGGTCAATCATCATCAAAACAGTTTGGTACTAGAATAAAACAAACATACTGATCAGTGGAATCATATTCAGAGCCCAGAAATAAAACCATATCTATACAGACAGTCTATGACTAAGGTGTCAAGAGCATGCATTGAAGTAATGGAAACCTATTTAACAAATGGTGCTGGGAAAACTGGAAAGATATTTGCAAAAAAAAACAAAGAAAGAAACCAGATTACTCATTATCACAATACACAACAATTAACTCCAGATGGATCAAAAACCCAGACATAAAAACTGAAACCACAAAATGTCTACAAGACAATGTGGTAAAAACACTCTACAACCTCAGCCTCAAAGAGACCTTTGGGGAAGGAACAGCTGTGGCAAAAGAGGCCAAAGTTAAACTAAGCAGTTGGGACTACATCAAACTGAAGAACTTCTACATAGCAAAAGAAACCATCGCTAAAACAAAAAAAATAGCCCACGGAATTGGAGAAGGCAGTTCATACAGTATACATCAGATAAGAACTTAATCCCAAATATATAAAGAGCTCACGCATCTCAAAAATGAAAAAGTAAGTGACCACTCAGAAAAACTGGCAAAAGAATTTAATTGAGACCTATCTAGGAAGACACACAAGATGACCTATAGACACCTGAACAAAATGTTCTACATCACTCATCATCAGAGAAATGCAAATAAAAACTGCAATGAGATACCACCTCACACCAGTGCAAACGGCTTTCATCTAAAAGACTGGAAATAGCAGGTATTAGAGGGGAGAGTGGAGACAAAAGAACCCTCCGTCACTGTTGGTGGAAATGTAAATTGGTGAAACCTTTGGAAAACAGTATGGAGATTCCTCAAACAAAGATGGACTTATCACTTGATCCATCAATAATACTCTTGGGCATATACCTAGAGGATGAAAAATGTCTGATTAGAGAAAATATTTGCACCCTGATGTTCATAGCAGCACAGTCATAGTAGCTAAGACATGGAAAGAATCTAAATGCCCAACAACAGCTGACTAGATAAAGAAGCTATAGTATATACACTCAATGGAATTCTATGAAACTATTAAAATAAATGAATTTGTATCATTTACAACAACCTGGATGAAATTGGAAGAGATCATGTTAAGTGAAATAAGTCAGAAAGAAAGAGATATACAGGATGGCTCCACTCATATGTGGAATATAATGAAATGAAACAAATAAACAGACAAACCCCAGCAAAAACTCTCAAGACACAAGATGATGGCTCCCAGGGTGGTGTGGGAGTGGGGATAGAAGGAAAAAGGAGAAAAGGTGATGGTAAGGGACACTGGAACTCTGGAGGGTGTGGCACATACAATATCACTGTTCAAAAATGAATGTTGCATTGTGAACAAAAGATAATAGATATAAATAATTATAAAAAACTAATTTCAATTGTTTGGGTCATTTTTTAGATCTCTCTTATAAAAAGCATATTCTTGGATTTTAAAAAGTTATAGAGTCTATTATCACACCCTACTTTCCCCCACTTTTTTAAACATACCCATCATTATTTTTTGATTTTACTCTTCCTTCAAAAAGATCAAGAGAAATCCTGAATGTTTGGAGGGGAGGGGGAAAGATTATTTACAAAAGAATAAGATGCAGAATGTCAATGATCTTTATCAGTACCAGGTACTGAAGGACAATGCAGCAGTGCTCCTAGTTTTGAAGGACACTGTTTTTAAACTAGAATTCTATAGTCATGCAAGTGGTCACATTCACATGTGACAGGAAAAAAAGAAAAGGTATTTTTGAACGTGTAACGTCTATATAGAACGTGCAAAATGTCACTACTACTCACTTCTCAGTATGAATTAGGGAGCCATGCTGGAAGGAGGATCTCCTTTGGTTCAGCTCTTGTTATTGAGGGTCTTTCTTTTGTATTCTTGCCCAGTTGTGGTCCTTTTATTTGTGAATCCTGAGCTTTATGGGTCAGTAAACACCAAACCTAACCTGTTCCCTATTTTTGCAAATAAAGTTTTATTGGAACAGCCGTTTCATTCATTTACTTGTTTATGACCTAAAAAAGGCAGAGATGAATAATTGCTACTTAGACTGTCTCACAAAGCCTGAAATCAGGAGTAAGACTAAGATAAGGAAAGTAAGCTCTTATTATTATAAGGTGCAGTATTAAGTAAACAGTTCTTTTTAAGGCTGATCCTGACCTTATATGACCCCGAGCATGAGTGTCCTCTAAAATTTTCCTCACTAACCACTTCTAAAACCTCACTCTAGTCCTAATCCTGCTTAAAACATTCGCTATGTGGTTTTTAACAGAAATTGTTCCCCATGGCTTAGGGTATCTCTGAAACTGTATCCCTAAGTTTTCTCCTGCATGTGATATGGATCATGATTTTCTACCTTCTGTCCTGTCAACCTGCTAAAACATGCCTTTTGTTTTTGTTTCGTGATTCATTTTTTAAAATACCCTTTTCTAGGTATTTGGGGTACAAGAGAAGGTAATTTTTTTTTACAAAACTAAGTAACAATTCAGTGCAAAATACAGCACTTTTATATAAACTGCTATTTTTCTCTTGTATTGGTTTTCTTATAGAATTTATTTTTGGAAAGTTCACTTTTCAGATGAAATCTGACAGCTGCAAAGAACTTGGCATACAGTTACATATCCTTTTCCTAAGCACTTTTTGGTCCAGTTCCTAAAAGGTTCATATAAATATGTCACTGAAAATTTTATTCACATTGATTTTTCCCTCCCCTAAGCCCTTTTATATTTATTACATGAGACATAGAATTAATATCTTTCCTTAACTCTTAAAGCCTTTCTTGCATGGTAAAACACCACTGCTGATTTATTTATTTATTCAGCATCTACTTTGTATCAACTCCTGGGCTAGGTGCTGAGGCTACAAAGGTCAGGGAAAAACCAATGCTGTTTCTGCGCTCAAGAAATCTACAGATTGATCAAATAGTGACTTATAAATCATGGCAAGCTGTAAGAAAGAAAGATACAAAAGGCTGCAATAATGTCTAAATGGTGGTCCTGACCTGGGCTGCTAGTTCTGTTTCCCAGAGAAAATGATGTTTTGAGTTGAAATCCACAGGGAAAGTAGGAATTAACTAGGCAAACAAAGGGAGAAGACAAAAATAATTGGGGGGTGGGGGGTGGTGGTGGAGAGAACATTTTATGAAAATGTCTTGATGTAGGACATCATGGCACATTATCTGACTGGAAGAAGGCTAAAGTGACCAGAGGTCTGATTGTCACTCCCTTAAGGGAGAGTATTGAGCAACACTGCAAGTAAAGTGGGCAGGGGTCACATTAGATATAGGATGTGAATACTGTTTTTAATCTTTAGAGCAACTGGAAATCATCTGTAGGCTTTTAAAAAATGGGAAATGACCTAGTCATACATTATAGGTTAAATAAATGGAAAAGAAACCAAAACCAAACAAAACCCTGGCTAATCAACAGAGTAGAAATTGGTTGGAAGATATGAGATGACTAATTAAGAGGCTGTTACAGTTAGTCCAGGTGAGTTGGGGGTAGACTGGATTATGGCGGCAAGAAAGAAGACAAAAGGAGACTAATTCAAGAGAATTCAGAGGTAGGATGAACAATTCCTTGTGATACTTTGGGATGGGAGACAAGCAAAGTGGTGGCAAGGATGACTCCCAAGCTTTGAACTTGCTCAGTTGAATGAATCTGGGTGTCATTTACTGAAATAAAAACACCATACAAGAACTAAGTTGGGAGGAGAGATCATGTGTTCAACTTGGGATAGTTGAGTGTGATGTGTTTATGCTTATGTACAAAGATTTCACTTAGCTACTTTGGTCCAGAGGTTAAAAAAAAAAAAAAGATCTAGAGTAGATGCATATTTAAGATACATGGTTTTTAAGCCATTTGCCTAAGAAGGTAGTGTAGAAGGCCTCAGATGAGCCTGGAGAAACTTGCAGACTATGTAGAAGATGATGAGCCAACAAGGAAGACAAAGCAGCAGACACAAAGGAAGGAGGAGACCAGAAGACATGGTGTCATGGAAGATAAAGAACAGGAGGGTTTAAAGAAGGAATTGGCATCAGTGGGGTCACTGAGTGAAGAGGAGGACCAAAATGTTCATCAAGTTTGGTGATGTGGAAATTAGTGATCTTGATAAAAACAGTTTCATAGTTTGTTAGTGGAAGAATACAGATGGGGATGTGTTAGGAGATTGGTGGTAGGTGAAGACACAGTGTTGACAAATGTAGCCAATCCCTTTGGTGAGCTTAGTGGTCAAGGGGTGTCTCTAGAAAGGGAAGTGAATTTAAAACATTTTCTTTTGCCATTTTTTTTTTTTTTTTTTTTAAGGAGGATGAAGTACTTCATTTATTTTATTTAGTTGTTCAAATGGTTGTTCCCCTGGCCGTGGGTCTTAAACCCAGGGCCCTGGGATGTATGTGGGCTGCACTAGGGTACACTAGCCTGCCAGGTCACCGGGGCGAGCCTAGACTTTATTTTTGATATGAGGAAACTGAGTGTATTTAAAGGTCATAGAAGCATTTAGAAGAGACCATTAAGTTAAAGATCCTAGAGGGAAAATAAACAATAAAAACTTAAGTTTTCTAATACAGATAGGAGAGTGTGGGATCCAGGCTGCAGTGATCCTTAGAGGCTTTGCAAAGTCACTTGACCCCTCAGAGTCTCACGTCTTCTCAGTGTTATTAGGGCATTTGTGTCTTCTGAAGCATGCTTCAGGTGGATGTATATTGATGACTGTTCTTTATTTATTGTTTTTGACTCGGTGAATGACATGGAAATGAAGCATGACCATTTAGGTTATTTGCTCTTGACATCATTATACTAACATGTACACAGTACACAGTCTTTTTCTTTAGAAAACACATTTGTGGCATGTGCTTATAAGGGGATGAGGTTCTTCATATCAAGAGTCTGCCTGTGTTGCTTTATGTCTCCCCTAACTCTCTCCTTGTGGGAGTCAATGTTTTGCTTAAGGTCTAGTTCAAATTGCAGATAAATGGAGAAGATGAGGTACTGGCATTACTGGTGGCTCATCTACCAGTATTTCATGTCTCTCTGTTATCCTGAAGGCAAAAGTGTCTGTGCAGGTCCAAATGGGGAAAACCAAAACCTATACACAGTAATATACACAGTCAACACTTAATCTGACCCCATCACCATGTTTTTCAGCATATGTACATGTTTTTCAGAAAATATTGCATCGAAAGATGAGCTCATCTGTTACTAACATTGGTATTTCACGTATTATCAGTCAGCAAGAAATATGAAGACCTACTTCACATTAACCAGGTAAGTCATCCTAAAATTAAGTAAAACAATTTAGCACTTATAAAGGTCACTTTTGCATCTCTTTTTGCATGTTACTTAGTGATATTATTCAGCTAAAAAGGACAAAAAAACCCCAAAAACCCCAAAACAACCAACCCAAAACAAAACAAAGCCAAAAGACCCTAAGAAAAAATAGTGTGGATTAAAGAAAATAGAATCAAGCCAATAATATAAATACGCACAGCTCTTACCATCAGGCACACCCTGGTGGAGCAACAGTTAGGTTAATTGCCTCAGAAGGAGCAACCAATGAATGGAAACAGCTAAAAATAAAATAAAGATGTTTTTCCTCCTCTTTCTTCCTGCCTTCCCGCCTTTATCCTGCCTGCAACTTTCCTGTAAAAAACAATTGTTACAATCATTTTTTACAAAAGAAATATCATAATGATAAATGTTCAGCAGGTCTGCATTGCAACAATTCAAATTGAAACAGAAAGTCAATGTTTTTCGGGCAGGGAAATGGGATGACTTCCACGTAATAGCATAAATAAGAAGTTGGAATTCATAATATGGAGAAAAGGGAAGTATTTCTTTTCTGTAAGAAAAACTAAAAGCAATCAGAAATACTAGAAAACAACAAGCTACATAAGAAAGTCAGAATCCAAACATGCAATCCAAAATGTGTAATGCATTTCAATCACTAATGGCAAGGAAGGAAGAAAAATTCTCTTGACCTTAACTCCAAAAGGTTCTGTGACACAGGAGTAGTGATGTAGATACTACAAAGAAAGGCACACAGTCCTGTGACTGCTTCTTCTCTACAAAAGGCATTGCTTCTGAATGGCATCTCAGCCTTTCTGCCACAGCTCTCCCTGGAAGCTCTGGTAACTACTTCCTCAGGGTTACAAGTAAGCAGAATCAGTATCCTTGCTGGCTTACCTTCACCCTGCCCACATTTTTGTAAAAATTGCTTTCTTTCACTTTTCTTCATTCAACCCTTTTGAGAATATCTACTAGGACCCTGCTACCTTGAGATACCAGTGAGACAATGTTTTAAATTCTATTTAAATTCCACCCATGTGGACTGTGGGAGGAGCTGGCAGACATGCATATCCTCCTTCCAGGTCAGTCTCAGTCTCATGTCCATATGCCTCTCATGTTGTGCTCATCTTGGGCTAAGTATAATTCTAGTGTTATGTACAAATCGTTCCTAAACATAATATATTACCTTGGGCTTAAGTGAAGAGCAGAAATCTGTTTTCATAGTCATATTAACTCATTTAGAACTCTGTGCAAGTTACTACAAGGCTACTCTCCTGCATCTTGGCGAACAGATCAGGCTAGAAGTGTTCTGACTGACCCCCCACTGGAGACACTGTGTAGGCAGGGCGAACCTCCATTACCACAGGCAGTGGCTCTGTCTGTCCCTGCACCAGTGGGAAAACTGGCTGTGTTGGATTTACTGAGAAATTCTTCAGTCTTAAGCTTTATCGGATGATGAAATAAATTGCTAAATTTTAGTAGTCCCCAAATGACAGCATAGCCTTCTAAATGAACTGGCCTTCCCATGTTGGCTTACAAGTAGAAATTTGCCAGATATTTCTATGTGATAGCAACACATGTTAAGAAAAGCCTCAATCCAGGCACACGGTTCATTGACTGATGTTTGAATTTTCCACTGATCGTGAAAAAAATCTCTCTTGGCATTCAGGTCGGTTCAGTGGTAAAGAACACTGTCTCTACCTCCTCCCCACTCCAGAGCCATTTCCATTTTATCTTCTTTATCTCACTTGCTGAGTGTGAGGGCTGCATCCCTCAGTTGCTCAGGGGCAATCACTCTGTACACAACAAACTTTCTCTGCAACTTGTCTGCAAGAGCCCAAGCCTGTGGTGACTCAGTTGTGAAACAGGCAATATAAATTTCAAGTATCTCCATTCTGGGACCTTTTCTCTTTGTTTGGTGCTCCCTTCCCCTATTTCAAGGTTCCAAGACCTTTTTACTTGGGAGCAAACACACTCTCCCAAAAGGACTTTTTTTTCTCAATCACTTATATTTAATCTAAATCTCTGTTCTAATAACAAATCTTTGCATCAAATATATAAAGTTCGCTTTCTGGTACTTTAATGTAGTTGCGGTGCTGTCTGGTGATCACCATTTTTGACCCAGTGTGTGTACGATCAGACTCCACTGCTGGCTGTCGATACAGCACCTTCATCTTTATCATCTTAGAGCAATTAAAGGACCCATTTCTACTCAGCACTCTCCTGGTACTTGTCCTGCAGGATGCTAAACAACTGTGCGCCCAGTGTTGTGTGGGCTACTTTACAGATGCTGCTCCGTTTCATATTCACAGTCACTGTGGTGTTTTTTTTATTCTTGCATTGAGATGAAGCCTGCTCCATCTTTCTACTTCTAGTCCTTCTCTTCTGAATACAGACTTACTTGTTTGTTTAGGACAAGGGTTATGCCAGGTAATAATAATAATAATAAGAATAGCTGCTTTTTATTGGGTACTTACTATACACAAAGTATTGTGGCAAACATTACCTAATTCTATATACTAATCCTTTGAGCTAGGGATTACCTTTCAAGAGCAAGCAAGACTGGAGACTTTATCCTGAGTCACACATCTAGAAAGTGGTAGAGTGGAGTTTGAAGCTGGAACTATCTGACTCTAGCTCCTCTAGAGTCTCCCTATTTTCTACATGATCACCCAACACGGTGATGAGTAGCTTCACAGATATTTCAATAGGAAACAAAACACTGATGTAACACAGTATGTCATGAAAATCAAGTCAGGTTGGCTATTTGCATAATAAAACATCTGCGGAGGTGGAAAAGAAAAATGCCAACTTTTGCAAATAATACCTAACAAGAAAATTGGAAACACAAGATTCATGATTTTATCTGAGTTGAAAGCACACAAAGCACAAACAAAAAAATAAGCAATGCCTTTGGCCTGTGTTGTCTTCCTTTCCTGACTTGCCATTGTCCTCAGGGAAATGCAAAGTCTACAGGATCTTTTTTAAAAATGATTTACCCAGTAGATTCTTCAGATTCTGCACACGAGAAGTGGAGGCTAATTAACTGCTTTATTTAACTCTTATTCTCCTTCCAGGCACAGTTCTGACATAAATAAACCTAACTTTGGGCAATAGCTATCAAAGACATTAACCTCATACACTCAGAATAGGATGACTTAGATTGAAAAGACTGTTTCATCTGTATATTTAATGCTATTATTTTCATTGATTTCTTTCTTTAAAGTTTCTTTTTTCTTTTAAAAAAGTACCTTGAACTTTCTACTCAATTCTTCTTTTACGCTTCTTCTCAAATCCCTGTTCAGTTTCTTAAATATGAAACCAGAGCCATTCTCCAAGCTTCCATTTTAAGACAGCAGTCTCTTACATAAATTCCCATATCTTGACTCTGACTTCCCAGAACAAGCTCTTTACTTTCTCTTTTCTCTTATTTTTCATGATTGTTTCTGTTATATGTTCATTTGTTTTTTTCAATATTTTCTCCACTCTTCTGGTCCTTTAATTCTGCCCATTTGGTTAGCAAGATTGAATAGCTCATTTCTGCTTCTCATTTTCTAAATGATCCAAATTAAAGAAAGTATTGATTTTAACCCTAATCTCCCTTCCTCTCAATCTTCCTTTCTCAGATTTGGAGGCTTAGTTCCTTTTTTCCTGTTGGTATATGTAATCCTTATTTCATCCTACATGATTTATATAGAACTGTGGTGATCCGATTGACCTGGGGAATTTCCTCAAACAAATATATCTGACTTTCTCATTTATTCTATCCTTATCCTGATATTCCAGGACTGGCGTTATCTGAGAGCTAAAGAGGAGACAGAGTTTATTGACAAAAATAAAACCCTACACATGTGATTTTGCTACCTCCTACCATTCAGTGCTATCATTGATTGAGTTTCCTGACTTTAGAAGCCTCCACTTCCTGAGTCAAAAATAGATGCATTTATTTTAGACAGTATCCTGCTAGTTGATGAAAGGGCCATGCATTTGGTAAGTAGTGAGTAGAAATATTCTGGGTCCGATGTGAGTAGTCCAGGGAAGGGATCAAAGATTTCTTTTCCATAAACTGTAGAGTAATTCATATGTTTGGTCCAAGACTTAGAGGTGAGCCAAGATATTTTATTATAATTAAGGGTAATTCTACATATTGCAATGAAACTAACTTTCATTGAAGAACATTTAAAACAAATTGCTGTTTTGCATTCACATCAGATCAAGCCTCTGGCTCACACATAGTATGGGCCCGTAATCCACTGAGTCAAAAGAAAAATACTAAGACAAGTCATTTTTCAAGCAGTATCTAGAAGCTGACTACCAATTAGATAGGAGCAATGATATCTAACTAAGATAGCATTAGATAGAAGTTAAAAAAAATGGGGACTGTTCATGTGCCATGAACTTGAAGGAATCAACATGAGTACCTGATGAGGTAGCACATCAACTGCACCCCTAGAAGAATGAGAAGAATTTGATTTTTCACTTGATGAAGAAAGGTAACAAATGAAGGATAATAAAAAGAAATGAAGTGCTGATGTATGCTACAATATTTATTCTTTCGTTGAGATGGAATCTACTCTCTATAACAGCATCCATTAGTCACAGTCAATATCCTGTGCAGTATGCGTCTTTCAACATAAAAATCTTTGATGTAATTGAAGACAACCACTATTTCTACTACTCCAGAAGACACCTAATACATTTTTGAATGGGATCTCCCTTGTTTGATTGATGCATGGAAATAGAATGATAGTAGAAAATTTATGTGAGATGAAAGATCATCCAGAGAGGAAATAAGTGACTAGGAATGACATCTTAGGGTGAAAAAATCAGAGAAAAAAATTAAAAAGCAACAAGCTTTATACTCTTAAAATGGAACGTCTTAGGTTTTGTTTTAACTGTTTCATTGTAAAAAAAAAAAAAAAAGTCCCCAAAGATTGAACTATGCTGAATGTTTGCTCTCATTTTGAAATTGGTAGCATTAAGGAACAAATCTCTTTTTGGAGTTTTTGGTTATTTCTGAGGCTTTAAATAAGTATCTTAAACAAGCAAAGAACATGAATAAAGAGACGTTAGCCTCACTATGTCAAAATATGAGTACTTATTACAAGCCCCGACGAAGTATGACCTTCCTAGGAAGACACACTGCAATCACCTGTTTTGTTCATCTCTATACTGTGCTTTGTTGACTGGCGCCTGGCACACAGAAGGTTGTCAATGAATATTTGATTCTGTAGTGTATGTCTGGGTCTGGAAAGAAAAGGTGGCCCTCCAGCAGGGCACAGGTGTGCAAAGATGTTTCTCCATGTTGGGGGGCTGGAGGAAGCAATCCTGACTACCCTACACCTAATGGTTTCCTTCCCTGGACACCAGTTCTGAAAAAACGGGAGGTGGGCAGAGTGTGGGAGCTGGCAGGAGCTCCTGAGACAGAGTTAAGGATGACTTTTTCCTTTTCATATGGCCCTCATTACAAAGAGAAAGGCAGAACCTACTGTTAATATGCCTACGGAAAGCATATCTGCAAATATAAATTTGGACTAGTATTTTAATTGCACCATCCTTACATCCAAATTCTGTATTTTTCAAAATAACTTCGTTTTTATTATAAAATTTATTCATAAAGTCTTGCCAGAAACATGTACCCCATTCAATCCTTTCTCCAGCTATCTGTTAATGATTCCATAATTTTAAAATGCTTTAATTAATTTTTATTATATAGGTCAAAATGTAAAATATATAAAGATAGAGTGAAATGTCCTCCTCTTACCACTGCACTGGTCATGCAGCTTACCAATAGGCCACTGGCATTAAAGATTTTAATCTTTCCTTTCTTAATCTTTTGTGTAAGCATGGACAAGGAAATCTCTACTAATTTTGATTTTACTAAGAATGGAGCTACTACATTGTTTTGGAGTCAGTGTAGAGGGGGGACAGAGAGAGTTATCTCCTTTTTTATAGTTTTCTGCTTTGATCTCCCATATTCAGACTCATAAAATTAGCCCTGAGCAGCAGTAATCTCTGACCATTTCACTCTTCTCCTCTGTCCCTCTGTCCCAAGAGAGCACAGCAAGCAATGTTACAGAGTCTCTTCATGAAACCACAAAAAAGCAAATATTATTGTCCTGGGGCAGGACCTCTCTGAGTTATTTTCCATGCTATCCAATATTACTTTTCTATAGAGAATAATACAATAAAGTCACTATGGCAAAAGATTCATCTGGCAAGATATATGAAAATCTTAGTTTTTCCTCACTCAAGTTGGTGAGATCTATCTCTTTCTTGTTTCCCTCTCTTTGTACTCTGAATATTGCTTTTTTAAAAAGTTCACCACCAAACAATGATCCGGACCTAATAAGCCTTCCTAGGAAGAAAAAAAATTCTATATTTCATTTAACTCCATCATTGTCCTTACCAGGAATGGAGGAAAGTCCTTAAGTGACTTTGAAAAAATTTTTTCTTTTTTTTTGTAAAGGAAAGGTGTGAGCAGGAATGAAGGCAAGCAGTAAAGCTGGCAGGAAGAGGAGGAAGAAGCACATATTTATTTTATTCAGTTGTACATTATTGGTTGTTCCACGGCCTCAGGTCTTGAACCGGGATGTGCGTGGACTGCACCTGGTTTAAACCAGGAGAAAATGTGGAAATGGTTTGTCTGGGCAGAGAGGCAGTCATAGAGAGTTTTGCTGAGGTCTGCATGCTTTGGAGAGGTAAGGAGACAGCAGAAAGATGCTTGTGCCCCCGATGATGTCACGGAAGTAGACAGAGGAAGGTTAGATATAAAGGGGCTGTGAGGAACAGGCTGGGACAACTAAGTCCTGACCTGTGAGGGTCGTTTGTAAGACTAGAACTATCTCGGTGGGTTTGTGTCTCTGGAGACAGAGGACTAGAGGACAAGATGCCTCCACCCCACCAATTCCTTATCTTCTTTGATGCCTCTTGGAACTTTAGACAGACCTTGGGATATGGAGACTCTATATTCACTAAAAATTAAGTCTTCATCACCATAGCAAAATGTAAATAAGAAAAATTAAGTGGAATAACAGAAAAATGAAGCTCTATTTTGTGCTCATTTGAGTTTCTGGACTGAGATTCATATACTCCTACCTGTTACTACATAGCTTTACTTTATACTCAGGGCAGACAATGTGTTCCCAAACATCCCAAACATCACTATGAGCAACTAAAATTTGAACGATAAACTAAGAAACTGTTGTTTGTTCTGTTCATAAATCTCGAGCACTTCCATTGGGTCAAGTATTGTGTAAAGGACTTTGAATTCACTATTATAGTTAAAAGAAATTCTTATTATTGTATTTTGTAGATGAGAAACGTGAGTCATTAAGAGGATAAAAACTTGCCCATTTAGACTTCTTTGTGGTGACTGCTTCTTTCAAGGGACTATTTAGATGGCAAATTTTTGCCAGAATAAGAGCTCTCTAGGGATTCCAAAGTAACAGTATATGAAGCCAAGATCACCATTAAGTAGCTTTTTAAAATGTTCATTAGCATGGAAAGACCACTGGAACCAGAAACTGTGCCAGGAACTTGGGTCAACATGGCATCTCTCTTTCAAACAAACCTGGGCATGGTGGAGTTATTCAAAGGCTTGTCAGGAGGTATTTAGGATTTAATTTCTCCAATATTATAGTCATTAAATACGAACACTACACCTTTCAGAATTTGAAAGGACTGCCAAAATTCATTCAGCCAGGTCTGTCTCAGACCAGCGGGACACCCGCTGTCCTACTTCTATTGAGGGCACAATCAAGATGTTGAGTGACCAGCAGGAGCAATGGGGGCTCTTGTCTCCTAGTATAGCTCTTTTTCTACACCACCATATCATCTCTCATTTCTTCCAGAAGAGAATTTCTTTAATAAAGAAATCTTGAGAGGGTTTATATTACAGGAAAAGATAAAAAAAAAATCAGAGAATGGAAATTTATACTACTTTGTATAGGCAGGTAGTTTAATCACAACACAAATATCAGCCTTAGGGTTCTCAAGAGTCTCAATTTAAGGAACTGACTTATATAATTATGTAACTGGCAAGTCAAATTCATAGGGCTGTTTGGCAGTTTGGTAACTCAGGTAGGAGTTAATGAAGCTTTAAGTCTGAAATACACAGAGCAGGCCATACAGGCTGGAAACCCAAGCAGTGTTTTTATGTTGGAGTCTGAAGGCCTAATCTCTTCTTGAAACCTCAGACTTTTTGCTGAATATCTTCAACTAATTGGAGGTGGCCAAGCCACATTGTGAGAGAATAATCTGCTGAACAGAAAGTCTACTGGTTTAAATGCTAATCACATGTAAAACATACTTTCATGACATCTTGTCTGGTGTTTGATGGGGCCCAACTACCATCACTGATCCATGAAACTAGGAAGGTTCCTTTAGTTCAGGGTTTCACTCAAGACAGTCTGCATGGAATTTTCAGTTAATATTCTACCCTGAAAGTTTCTATGGTGAATAATTTTTATTCACATAATGTAAAACACATTTTATTCATTCTAGCGTTCTTTAATTATGCTCAGCATATTAGGAAACCTCCAAGTCAGAGCTATAGTTTGCCGTGATCGCTGGTTCATATATCTTTTCTGTGTGAAAGTCATTTCTCTGAACCAGTGTTTCTTGATGTAGACACACTAATAAAAATCAATCTCTTTTTGTTAACTGAGGAAGCTGAGACACAGAGGGGTGAAGACCCAGAGTCATAGAGAATTAATGGCAATTACAAACCCAAGATTACTGACTCTGAATGTTCTTGCCAAATGTTAACTATAAAAAAGCTGGTTGTAAAAAGTGAGGATTGGGACCATTCCTAAGGAGGTGTTAAACCCAGAATAGGCAACTGTGATGGATTCTCTACCTCTCTAACATTTCTATATTGCTTATTAGTCTTGATTAATGAGTAGATGGGTAGATGGGTACAGGGTAGGAGTGACAGCATGGCTGGTTTTGTTTTGATGCTGTGTGTATAGATTACCAGCTGGTAGACCCCTCTGTTTTCTCTTGGGGCCAATTTCTCTAGTGAAAGCCTGGCTGTAGTAGGGGTTGAGTGATCAATATTGAGGTTTGAGCCAATTGTCTCTACTTGATATATTTTGAATTCCCAAGTAGTTGTAAAAATGATAAGATATGAATCAATGATGGCATGTCACTCACATAGGATGTTATCAGAGCTAAAATTAATAGAAGAATATCTTCTAAAATGCTTTTCCAGGAGAGTAAAATGATACTTTCTATATTGATACTTTTTCCTTGGCTAGTGGCATGGGTAGAGGATTTAAAATCTACGAGTTCAAATTTGTTATATTCTCTTCCAGAAATAGATATCCTCCAAATGTGTGATTTTCTCAGATTAATTTCAACCTTTAGAGTACAGCTTCCTTGGAGCTCTTTGGTGATACCATGTCAGACAATATCATATAAACTTGTTCATATTTTTTTCTATGATAGAAGTATCAAGTATAGATGCCAGTATCTAATTTATTATGCATGTGTGCTAATGTTATAGAAATTTGTGAATAAGACTATAAAATTACCCCATGGTGTCAGACTAGTGATGTAAACAGTATGACAATGGTTTATGTTAGTTTCTCAGACACTAATATTGAAAATGAGATAATCACCTATGCATTTCCCTTTTCTCTTTATAATTGTTATAGACCCATGAATTACTCCCAAATCCTCTTAATTCTCCTTAAGTTTTCACAGGGTTAAGAGGATAGGATCTACATATTTAATATCCATGGTATAAATTAGCTCTTGGTGGGGTTCCCCTCCTGCATCCAACATGAAGAAATCATGATTTCTGAAAATGCAGTGCAGCAGATGTTCTAGGTATAAGCATGTTCTTTAAACCTGGTATCTTAGTATGCGTTTCCTTTCTTGTTTGCATTTCCTTCCAGTAGAGCCTGAGACATAGATTTTTGCTGACAAGGTTACTGAGGGAAGGATCGCTGATTAAGCAAGGAAATGAAGAATGGAGGCTAGCACAGAGAAAGAAGTTAAGTTACACGTGGTTGCAACTGAATTCTAGCCTTGATCTGGTCCCATGGAAAGCTCTAGAGCAATAATGGAACCAAATAATTGTCAACTACAGACTAGAGGGCATTTCTGTACCCCTATAGCTATCAGTTAATGGCTGCAGCTCACCAGGGAATGTATGCACACCCAATCATTTGTGAGTGGGGGAAGGGAAGGCACCACAGCATGCTCTGAAGAAGGGTAGCTGGGCTTGTACCCTGATCCAGAAAAGGGGCTCTTACTAGGTCACCAAGAACACCTACTATTCCTAGGCAGACTTATTGTCTTTAATCTCTGCTTCCCTTCTTATTCTTCTGCTCTTAGCATAACTATCTAGAAAGAACAGCAATATTGTACATCATTGAGTTTAGAAAAAAAAATCCAGCTTTTAATGTTCAACAACTTCCTGTATCCTGACCCCTATTGCCAAACATCATTGGTGTGCCAAAATTTGAATCCCCAAATTTACCCTTATATCTTCCAGCTCTGAAAACCCTTCCACTTCTCCAGGTCTATCATGCTTGTTTTGATTCTGTTGGCAAGTTTCTACCTGCCACACTTCATGGTCCTGGTGAGATAGTGTAGGGTCCTCAGTCACCCACTAATGCAATGTCTAGTCAACACGATTCCAAAATAAAATATCTTTCTTTCAAGGTGGCAATCCTGAAGTATGGTTGTATTTAAACCTGAGTAGGGGTTGCAAAAGAAGCAACTAGAACTGGTGTCCTCAATCTCTAAAGAAATCAAGGCTTTTGACCAAAAACTATCTTCTGTTAAGTAGAATGATTTCTACTTTCACAATATTTGGATTTTAGAGTTTTTTTATTCTGACTGTATAGGCAGAAGTACCATACAAAGGTTATATAAGTCTGTTTTTCAATATGGAGTTTGAGTCATTTAATGAGAATTTGGCCAAGTATGATCACTCTGCCCTCTGTTGGTCTGATTCTCTTCCCACTTCTGTGATGCTTTTCACCTGTTTGGAGAAATAAAAACTTTGTTCATAAAATAGGCCATACTTCTAACCTTGTCGGTTGTCTTACAAAGTGTGATAATGTGATTTACGGTAACATATATATTTGGTCATCATCCCTGTTTGCAGCACTGAGGTCCTCAAACCCTTGGAGTTTCCTAAGTGAAGAGAGCTAGCAATGTTGTTTAGCTATGTTAAGAGATAACTTTTGGAGCTGTCCCTAGGTTAACTAATATTGGGGGTCAGTTGGCAGAGGAATTGACCCTGTGACTAGAGAGGGTTGCCGCTTGCAATCCTCCCCTACCTGCCCTGGGGAGGGGAAATGGGATGACTGTTGAATCAAGTACCAGTGGCAAATGATTTGATCAATTGTACCTGTGCAATGAAGGCTCCTTAAAAACTCAAAAGGACTGGGCTTGAAGCACTTCTGGGTTGGTGAAAGATGATTAATAGCAGTAGGTCAGAAGCACAGGTAATAACGTGGACTTGAATTGGCATCTGAAGTGGAGGCGGTCTTGAGAGGGACTAAGCCCTTTACCTGTGGAATCCGATGCTGTCTCTCCATAGATGATGTCAGAATTGAATTGAATGTGTGCCACCCACTGGTATCTGAGAAATGCTTGTTGGTTTGAGAAAGTCTCTCCTCTTTCTCACTTTCCCCGCCATTTTCCCCGCCATGTCCCCCGCCACCCGCTCCACACACACACATTGGAATTAGGTCCAGACACCCATTTACAAAGTATGCATTGTTGATTCTTACAGAAAATGAAAGAAAGCGTCTGTACTCTTTCTATGGTTCAAATCAGATCTCTACTAGAGAGAGTAAATATTTTAGGTCTTGCAGGCCACATAGGCTCTGTCACATAATCTTGTTTTCATTTGTTTATAGTTTTTTATACATGTAAAACCAGTCTTAGCTCTGATGCCTATGGTGAGTTTGGCCCATTAAATGTCATTTGCGAATTCCTACTATGTCAAACAACTTAAAACTGTAGCCATGACCCCCAAAAAATTGAACAAAAACTACTTTAATACACATCACAGTCTTCTGAGAGGTAAAGGTGCTGGTTACTTTGAAGAGTTCTTAGTATCTCAAAGGGTAAATTCAGTGAAAAGAACCAGGAAGCAAGTTACTTAGTAGGAGAACTTATTGCCCTAAACAGGAAGTCACATGGTTGGCAAGATCCTAATATGTGATCATATAAAACTATGGTGAATAAAATGCTAGGACGACATAAAGTACAAGAAACTGGAAAGGTTTCTCATTCTCAAACAGTTGGATAAGTTGAAATATTAATGACTCATCACTTGATCTTGAAGAACTTTTATGAAATATATTGAAATAACAGCTTCCTTATCCAAATTGATGAGTTAGCAAATTTCACCAATATGCTGTGCTATAGCACTGTAAGATTTGCAAGTACTAGTGAAACTTAAAAAAAACAAAAATAAACCCAAAACCCAAACAAACAAAACCCAAAGAATTGACCACAACAAGTAAAGGTCAAGATATAATTAATAATTGCCCTTCCTATCTGTAAACAAAAGGTCTGTCTTGGGGGAACTATATTTATTTTCTAATAATGGTGCCTTACCATTTTGGTCTATCACGGGGGAGAATTGTGTTGAGTTCCATATTTGATGGTTAGTTCTAAGAGAGCTCATGCATCTTGTTAAAATAAAAACTTCCTCATTTTGTCACAATACACACTGTTTTTTCACAGAGAGGTGCTGTTGTCAAATACTCTTGGAGAGTAAATGAAACAATAATGCTACAAAATGGCTAGTTCTGATAGCTCTGACATACAAAGACAGTTTGGCTTGGGAATATTTTATACACTGAAGACACTTGGACAAGACCTCATAAATATCCTGTTATATACAGAAACTGGGTGTTTTAGTAGAGATAGAGTCTTCAGTAGAGTCTGAGCTGAAACATGTAATTCAGAAGTACTTTGAAGGTGAAATTAGCTAGATTTTGTTAAGTGCTCTGGAGATGAACAATAGTTGCAGAAAGCAGTCTTCTCAGCAGAACAAGCTGAGTAAGTTTCTGCAGGACCCTGGAGAAAGTACTTTGACTTCAAGTTAAAAGATCATTTGAATTTTAAAAAAAACTGAGAGGGACTTCTGATTTAGGTGATGATAGAATGAGAACCACATAAGCATGAAACAGACTCAACAAAGCTTAGCTAAAGGTGGAGCATCTGAACCCAGATTGTAAATACCATTGCATAAGAGACACGGTTGCATAAACAAAAGACACCACTTTTTAGAGAAAAACAACAAAATCAAGCATTTATACAACTTTAACTGTTCACAAACCCATGAAAAATAAAAAATCTCCCAAAATAAAAAGAACCAAGAAAACAGAACACATCTTCAAGTGAAAAGAAAATCAACTGATTCAGAACTTGAAATCAATTAGATATTAGAAGCGGAAGGCAAGGATTTTTAAACAGGTATTACAATGATTCTCAATAAAATAAATTTGAGTTAAATTACTAGAAAATTCCAAAAGAGAAATAAAAATAAAACCCAAACAAACAGAACCAAATTAAAATTCCAGGACTGAAAAATACAATATCTGAAGTTAAAAATTCAATGAGTTTAACAACTGAGATAATGGAACAACTGAACTCAAAGACCCAAATAATTATCTAATGAGAGGAACAGAGAGACAAAACTATTAGAAATTTAAAAAGGCCAGAACCTTTTACATAATATCATGTTCCCACATATGTGTAACTGGAAAACGAGAGAGAAAAGAGTATAAAAATGATTTAAAAAATTTCCCTAAATTCGATAAAACCCAGAAGTGTATCGATAAAACATGCTTTAAGGACATCAATCATAAACAAGCCCACATCAAGGCACTTTGAGGTCAAACTGCTAAAAGACCCAAAGTAAGCATCCAGAGAAAAACAATACATTGTATGTAAGAGAACAATAATTTAATTAATGGCTTACCTTTCATCAGAAACTATGGAGGGTGGAAGAGAGTGGAACATCTTTAAAGTGCTGAAAAAATAAAGGAAAAGTGACGGCAGGAACAAAGGTGCATAGGTAGGCAGGCAAGCAGGCAGGCGGGAAGAGCGAGGAGGAAGAAGCATTTTTTTTTTTTTAGTTGCTTACACTGTCCTCCATCTCCTTGCAGCCTGGGACTTGAACCCAGGGGTATGTGGCCTGCATTCCTTTGGAGGCGACTGACCTAACCGCTACTCCACCAGAGCTTGCCTAAAGTGCTGAAATTTAAAAAAAACAATCAACTCAGATTCTATATGCAGAGGAAATATCCTCTAAGAATGAAGGCAAAATATATTTTCAGATAAAATTAGACTAAAAGTATTTATCACCAGCAAACCTGAATTACAAGAAATATTAAAGGAAGTTCCTCAGGCTGAAGGTAAATAATACTACAAGAATATTTTTGCCTCCATAAAACAATAAATAATATAAATTGGAACTGTGAAAGAAGACTTTTGCTTATTTTTTCCCTCTTAATTTCTTTATATAAATCACAACTCTTTAAAGAAAAATTGTAAAGGCAAATTGTAATGGAGTCTTGTGTGAATTATTAATAAAGGTAGATATATTACATACAATAATTATATAAATCTTGGGGCATATGGAACACAAGGCTTTAATATTTTGAGTGTTTACACATTAAATGTAGGAAACAGTGAAAAGTTAAGGATATATACTGTAATCCTAGGACTGATAATAGAAAGAAGTATAGCCATTTCTGGTAAGATGGAGTAACATTTTTCCCTTTTGCATGAAACAACTCAAATGAGAGAAAAATACATGAAGAGCACGGCATTGGTTTTGCAGAAATAAAATGCAGCAATCTCTTAGAGATGAGAATCAAATGAAATGAGTCCTCCAACGATCTCAGCTAACTGACTGGAGCGCTTCAGGCAGCAGTGCAGACAGGCAATGCCAGGGAGAACCCAGCTCTTCCCTGAATAGAGAAGTCAGAGCTGGGAGAGTGGAGAGATGAGACAGCTGGAGTTCACGGAGGGTGCTCCAGAGATTAGCAGAAGGTACAGGAGTCTTCAGCTGAGTATGGATCAGTATACATGCCTGAGGAAACTAGTCAGACTTGGTTTTAAAAAAACTACCTGTAATGATTAGAGGGAACAATATGGATCTAACAGAGGTACTGGAAAACGTCTTGTGCTTGAACACCAGAGTGAAAACAGCACTATTTATGGAGAAACAGGTAATGCAGTCAGATGTGTGCTTCAGTAGTCATTAAACACTGCTCTGATTCCACTTAAGAAAGCTTAAAAGCAACGCTAAAAGAATCAAACTTTAATCAAGAAAACTAACTGGCTCTAAGAGAAAAGATCGAGTTTTTATAGCAATAGAGATTAAACAAGTTAAAATGAAAATTTTGCATATAGTCAAATATTATGAGGTATATTGATTTTCTATCACTGCATAGAATATCATCACTTTCTTACATAAAACAATACAAATGTAGCATCTGACAGTTTTTTAGGTCAGAAGTCTGGGCAAGACTCAACTGAGTTCTCTGCTTGAGGTCTTAAAAGTTTGCAATCAAAGTTTTGGTCAAGGATGTGGTCTCAACTGAGACTCAGGTTCCTCTTTCAAGTTCATGAGATTGTTAAGAGAATTAATATCCTCTTAGCTTTAAAGACTGTGTCTTCTTCTAGGGTATCAAAAACACATTTCTCTGACTTCCTGTCTCTGCCTTCTAGATTCTATGTTAAAAGTTCACCTAAGTAGATCAGTCTTACTGAAGAAAATTATTTCTTGACTGATTCAATTCATTATGAATTTAAATTTATGCTATAAAATTTAATCTTTCTTTTGACATATAATGTAACAACCTCATGGAAATGATTCCTTCTTATCAAGCATCAGTCAAGGGTGTCATTGGTGACAGGGCCATCTTAAAATTGTTCAAGCTACACTAGGCATGAAAAGAAGAAAAAATATAACCTGTATGATGGGAAAATTCAAAGGACAGAAATCAGCTTAGAAATGACAGGACTGACAAATTGGTAAACAGGGATATTTAAGTTTAAGAAGTTAGAGGAAAGACGGTAGATGTTAAAAAAAGATACAAAAAATACAAATATAGCTTCAAGTGAAAAAATTGAGATTAAATGTGCATTGAATGGAATTAAAGTAGATTAGACACTGTAGAAGACAAGTAGATTTAATGACAAATCTATATAGATAAATCTAAAATAAAACACATAGAGAATAGAGAAAAACAGAGAAATGGAACACTTTAATAGATAGAATATCTGTATAACAATTAGAGTGCCTAAATTTAGGAGGAGGGATGTAACAGAAACAAATATTTGAGAAAATATAAACATTTTCATAATCTGATAAATACTATAAATAATTCACAGATCTAAGAAGTTCCATGAGACTCAACAATTAGGAACATAAAGAAAATAACCCCAAGGCACTTCAAAGTCAGGTTGTTAAATCCAATGATAAAGAAATCATCTGAAACCATCCAGAGCAGAAGACATATATCGAGGAATAAAGTTAAGAATAATAGCAGCATTGCAATTTTATTCACAATAACTGTGTTATGGAAATCAACTAAGTGTCCACTGATTGCTGATAAAATTGTGGTGTATCATGTGTGTGTATATACATATATACATATATATATACATACATATATACATACATACAATAGAATAGAATGCTATCATAAGAGTGAAGTCTTGAAACTTACAACAACATGGATGGACACTGAAGACACTATACTAAGTGAAGTAAGTCAGAGAAAGAGACATCATAGACACAGAGAACAGACTGGTGGTCACCAGAGGTGAGGGAATGGGTAGGGGCATGGAAGAAACAGATGGAGGTCGAAAAAGGGAAAATAAACTGAAAGAAAGAATGACAGGAAGAGTATCAGAAATAATGCACAGGAGAAGACAATGGAGCAGTATCTTTTGAGTAATGAAAAAAACAACTGACTAGCTGGATATTTATATTCAGCAAAATTATCTTTCATATAAAAAATAAAATAAAGGCAAATGAAGCCTTTGCTTCAGACACACAAAAACTGAAAGACTTCATTTCCAGTTGTCTTCACTAAAGGCATTTCACTAAAATAACCTTCACCAGAAGATATTTTCAAGGAAGTCCTTAGGCAGAATGCCAAATGAAATCTACATTTAAATCACATGGACATTGGAAATGGTTAACAGGTGAATAAATATAAAAGATTTCAATTTTTAAATTTGTTTCAAAGGTCTTTGATAGCTTAAAGAAAAAGTAATAAATGATAGATTACAGTGTTTATAATATGACAATAATCAGAAGGCCAAGAGAGGAGAAATGGAAACTCTTCTAAGGTTCTTATGTGTGGAGTGATATACTACCACTTGAAGGTAGGCTGTGGAAGGAAATTAAAAATAGATATTACAAATGTTTAAACAACAATTAATACTAATAATTATAGTCAACAAAGGAGATATACGGATTTATAAAAAATACTTTATCTAAAAGAATTAAAAAAAAATTGGAAAAGGGAGCAAAGAAGAGATGAGGAAAATTGAACATAAATGGTAAGATGATAGATCTAAACCAATTGTATCAACAATCAAATTAAATGTAAATGACCTAAACACAATCATTAAAACCCTGAGAATGTCAGAATGGATAAAACCAAGAGCCATCTATTTGCTGTCTGGAGGAAACCCATTTTAAGAATAAAAATATAAATAGGTTATAAGCGTTTTACACTTGGTGTTAGTTCTATGTTTATTGGGTATCTCACAAACTATTTTAATTACCTCTGGCATTGAAAATGACTGACTATATATATATATATATATATATATATATATATATACATATATAAAACCAATGACATTTTGATATCTGATTGTCTTCAAAAGTTGACCTCAAAAGACTAGGTTTGAGACCTTATAGTGTACTCAAGAAGAGGAGAGAAAGAGGAATGATTTTTAAATCAGGGAGATTTCCACAGGAAAGAATGACTTTACCAGTCTCGTGCATAAATCCCTAACTCCTAGGGCAGTGCTAGAGGAGGAGCTCAGTAAGTATGCTCTCTAAATTAATAGGATGAGGACTTGTTGACCTGCAATCAGTCATCCAAATCCCATCTACTCACTGCTCCACCTGTATCTCCTAAGATAGATCCTTCTGCTGCAAGAAGGATTTTCAATGCTAATGTCCAATCTGGAGGCAGGGCTGGTAGAAGTAGCAAGCAGGAAATTTTACTAAAATATGATTGGGAGACTTTACTTCTTTACTCCAAAGCAATACACCTTTATTATAAGAATCCAAACATAATAAAGCAATATCAAGTAAAAGGTGAAAGAAAGATTGTGGGATTTTAATATTTTGGGCAATTACTGCAGAAGTAACATACTATAAAAATTCAAATGTCATATTTTCAGGTTCTTTTCTCTGATTTAAAGTCTATTTCCTTGAGAAATCATTGTTACTGGTTTGAGTATATCTGATACTTTTTTCATACTCAATCATGACTGCAATAATTATTTTAAAAATAAATAAATAATTTTTAAAATAAAATTTTAAAATAAATGTACCTTAAAGATATCTTAATTTATGTTGGATATCTTTCTAGGTCAGTCTATATAGATTGAATGCATCATTGTAATGGCTGGTTACTAGTCCATAGTCTGAAGAGTCCATAATTTATAAGCTATTCCTATTAATGGCTATTTGGATAGTTTAAAAATTTTGCTACTGTTAACTGTGCTTTGATGAAACATTCTTATACATACGTATTTTTATAGTTTTGTGTATAGTTCTATGGGATACATTTTACAAGTGGAGTTTTTGCTTTACTTAGAAACAGGGTAAGGGTAAGATCTCTAAGCAAAAGGCACAGCCCCGACATTCTATTTGTGAGAACTCTATTCTTTCCAACAGTCACGGCAAGGAAGGTAACAGAACTGTTCACAAGAGTCAGTGTCTCCTTGGGAGAGACATCAAAAGGAAAACCTATCTTTGAGAAGAACCAGTGGAGAAAGAACCAGAGAGAAGTAGAGCTCAGTCAGTTCAAGGGAAGGTGGGTGTGAGTCCTTTCCTATCTTTCTGGAAAAATACTTGCAGTATTTTGCAAACAGCCTGGGCTGGGGCCAAAGTGTTGGAAGGCTTCTGTTATCTGTGAACTAAACTATGTCGAAAGACTTTAGAATTACAGCTTCTCTGCATATGCGGGGGTTCTGAGAACTGTGGAGGTAGAAGAATGAAGATGGAAGTTAGTTAAACCATGGAGTAGAAGCCAGTCATGGGAAGCTTGGACCAAACTTACCAGTATCAAAAATCAGAGTGAGGTCTGACCATCAGGCAGGTAGTGCACTATGTACATTTCATAAACAATATTATTTAGTTTTAATACTTCTCCAGCAAGAGGTATCATTTTGCCCATATTACAGCTGAGGAACCAGAGGGACAGAAAAGGTAAGTAACTTTCCTAGGATCACAAGCTAGGAAATGGGTAATTTGGCATTCAAATCCAGGGCTGGCAAAGACAGTACCTACTAAGCATGTTCTGAATGATGGTGAGACTTGCAGAATGGGATGGAATTGGGACTTCGGCAGTGTGAGAAGTTTGGTACACTCCAACAACTTTGTAGGGGAAGGAATTATGAGAACCTCATCGGTATTCACAGAGTAAGAACAGATGTTCATGGATGCCTGTTCAGAAACTTGCTATTTGAAAAGATGTCACCTAAATTCATATCACCTGTCAGCAGTAGGAACAGAGAATTCAGTAACAGATTTTTGGCTTATTATTCCATCCAATGAAAATGGAGGATTTGATCTGGGACTTACTTACCTTCCTTCTGCTGCTCTTGGGTTCTGTCCTCCTGGATCCTGGAAGGTGTAACTCTGAAGTGTTCTTAACTAAACCTCTCCAGGGGTTACTGAGGAATCACTCTGCGTGAAGTCACAGGAAGGTCTCATGTCTTGTGAAATGTTGCAGTCTCCACTGATCCTTTATTTAAAGTCAAGACTATGACAAATCAATGAGCTATTTTAATAAATCCTCTAATTCCCACAGAGAAGACAATTATAATAGAATGGAACTCTGCTTTTAAGCTACAAAAAAAGAAAAGAGGAAACCTAAAAAGTACATCCTCTAATGTTTTTCTGTTTTGGAGATAACTGATAAGATTAGAAGAGTCATTAATTTTTAATACCACTGAAGGCAAAATATACAATGTACGATCATAACAGTCATTGGTTTATCACTGCTTTGCTAGTTCAAAAGAAATAAGAATGTTGGCCTAAGGTTTTTAAATTTTGCTTGATGATTTATTCATTTATTTCGTAAGTATTTATTGGGTATGGGCCAACCACTTTGCTAAGTGTTACAGATAAGAAATGAGACTCAAGGCCCTAAAGTCCACACAAAAGATCTGACAAAGTTGTGAATTCAATTGGAAGGAAATTTGGCAATCCATAGCATCAAGTTATACACTTAGTTTTTAGCTCCCCCTACTTTGTAGATGTAAGAACTAAGAATTAATTTTTTTGCAGTCATAAGTCTTTAGTTTCAGTTCAAGTAACGAGTCCCTAGTTAAGTCATTTAAGATGATCATTCCCTTTCTTTAAGCTGTTTAGTCTTTAAAGAAAGAAGTGCATCCTCCTCAATTTCTCATATCCCTCAAGCCACTTTACAGTGGTATAAGTTCATTTTCAATGGAGATTTGCAGCCTGGTGAGCACAGATAGGAATTTAGTTAGCAGCCCCTCTCCTGCATGCTAGTTACCATCCCTGACTAGTGATGGGCTCTGTAGCTGTGCTCATCAGTAACGACAGATGGCCAATCTCACAGTCTAGGTTTTCTGGCTGTTATCCACTCTTGGAATCAATTTTTTCATCAGGGTTCTTGGTTGCAAAAACCAGAACCAAACTCTAGTTAATTCAAAATGAAAAGGGATATTTAGGTGGGTATTTGTCAGCTCCTGGAGTGTATGAGAAGACCAGAGAACTGAGCTTAGAAATTGCATAGACTGGGCAGCTTACATAAGTAGAGTTGGTTTATAATACTAACACAAGTACAATTACCACGTAGCCTAGATCCTGGCTGCCACTGCCCCCAGAATTATAATTCCTAAACCTACCTTTCTTCTTTGTATCATTCAGACTCAATTTCAGACAGGAATCACTGACTGGGCAAATCCAGATCTAGTAGCCAAGTCATAGTTTCCAGGGGGTCAAGAAAACAAGTCAATGGACTCAACATGGTCCTTCTTCTTCAACACAGAAAATGTTTCAGATTCAACCAAAGTACTTTTCATCTATAGCTAATAAGAGAGAAAGTACTATGACCAATACAAATTTTAGAAAGTTGCTTGGATGACAGATGAGACTAGTTGGGTAAGCAGTGCCTTTGAATCCAGAGTGTGGTGACTTGATGATTTAATGAACATGAAGGATGAGAGAGAAGGCTTATCTCCTTGCCATCTCCTCTAAACCCCAGAAAAAGGTACTGAGATATTTGGACAGCTGGATCTGATCCAAATTTAGGGCAGATGTAACGTGTAGATCAGGGCAGTGGATGAAGACTGGCTCTGCTCTGGCTTAGAAAGATTCTGGAATACGTGGGGTTGGATTCAAGTGAGAGGCAATTGTTTAAAGATGCTGGTATTTCCATCATGATGTGTATGCTTGGGGATTTTTACATTTAGACTTATCTGAATCTAGTTCAACCTACAGAATTTACAAATATTCAGGGGTTTCCCTGTAGGGTCTTCAGTTCTGTATCAGGTCATAAAGGTAGGAACTTCATCCCAAGAGTCTTTCCTGATGTGTACAGCCACTAGAAACTGCATATAACACTTTTATCCAGATTGCAAATCTTTCATAACAGAACAGGTCTACATTTTCTAGTTGAAAGAAGAATCTAGGATCAATTAAGATAAAAATCAGCCTTCAAGTGGAAAAAAATTTTCCAGTCAGACTAATGCAAAACAAAGATTTATCAAAACTATTGATATAACATTCTATTCATTTTTAATCTGCTTCTGGGATAATCACAGGGCACTCATATTTCACATGAGGTCTGGATGGAAAGAGCAAATCAGTACTAAAAACACATGATCTTTTTACTCTTCTGAGTTCTCTTACACAGATAAAATTGGCTTTGAGACTAGAAGGAAAAATCACTCCAAGATGGTGGACTGTTAAGCTCTTGAGCTCACCTCCTCTCCGCAGACACAGCAAAACAACACTAATTTACAACTATGACCTATGGGAAGGCGATTGGATCCCCTCTCCACAGAACAACTAAAAATTACCTATTTTTTAGACACATGAAGTGTGTAAGGGCTGACCCAGAGTCTACAAACACAGTTACCTATTTTTTAGACACATGAAGTGTGTAAGGGCTGACCCAGGGTCTACAAACACAGTAGCAGCGATCACTACCATAAGGGTAAGCAAAAGCATCAGGGTTCAGAGCTGTATCTCAGATTTGGGACTCCTGGTGTCAGGGGAAAAGAGCGATGGAGGTAGTGGAATTGCTGGAAGAACCAAGCCTCCCAGGAGTCATTATGGAGTAACAGAGGGCCAATCTAGTGGGACCCGGTCATGGGGTGATAGGGAGAGGGTCTCAGTGCAAGGCAGGAGGACTGGATCGCCAGTGGTTTGAGCATGAGCCCCTCAAAGAAAAATTACTCAGAGTACTGCCATAACCAGAGGGCAGCTAGGGGAATTCTCCCACCCACACCCGCTCCCTCCTTAGTGCTCCAGAGCCACAGGACCTGACTCTGAAAATCTCACCCTTAAGCTTAAAGGAAGAAGAAAGTCCCAGTAATAAGGAATTTCAATCTGTTACCATTTAGGGTGATTATTGATATCATTGTAACTGTTCTCAACAACTCACCTAAGAAGAGAAAGAGAACAAAGACACTACATGTGAAAACACCAGTAGACAATTTACAAAATGGTAATAAATGGTTACAATAATATCAATAGTTACAATGATATAAAAATCACCCTAAATGTTAATGGATTAAACTCATCAATAAAATGACTCAGAGTGGCAAAATGAATTAAAAAGCATAACCCAATGTTCTGCTGAATTCAGGAAACGCACCTTCTTTCAAAAGATAAATATAGACTCAAAGTCAATGGCTGGAAGACAATCTTAAAGGTGAATGGCAACCCCCCCCCCAAAAAAAAAAAGTCAGGAACACTCATATATATATATATATATATAGGATAAAACTAACTTCGAACTAAAAAGCATAATGAAAAGACAGAGATGGACATTATTTAATGATGAAGGGGTCAATCTAGAAAGAAAACATAATGTTCATTAATATATATGCACTAAAAAAACCCAATACAATACATTAAGCAAGCATCATTAGAACTAAAGAGAGACACTGACAACAACACAATAATAATGAGATTTAATGCCCCACTAACAAATCAGACAGATCAACCTGTAGAAAATTAACAGAGAAACAGCAGCTTTAAGTGACCATTTGGAATAGCTATGTCTAACAGGCATATACTGAACACTTCATGCAACAACTACAGAATTAATTTTCTTCTCAAGATATATGGAAAATTCTCAAAGATAAATTACACAAAACATGACTCAACAACTTTACAGAGATTGAAATCATACCAAACATCTTCTCTGAATATAATGGCTAAATACTAGAAAATCAACCACAACAAGAAACCTGGAAAGCCCCAAATTAATTAAGTTTAAACAATATGTTTGTGAATCAGTTGAGTAAAAGAGGTAATCAAAGAAGAACTTAAAAATACTTAGAAACAAATGAGAATAAAGACAAGAGCTACCGGAATCTATGGGGATGCAGTGAAAGCAGTATTAGAAGGGAAGTTCATTGCAATCCAGGCCCAAATCAAAGAACAAGAAAAATTACAAATAAATCATCTAACCCTATATTTAAAGCAACCAGAGAAAGAAATATAATTAAAACCAAAATCAATAGAAAAATAACAAAAATTTCAGCATAAAATGAAATAGGAAAAAAAATCACAATCCAGAAGATTAATAAAACTAAGGTTGCTTCTGTGGGGGAAAAAAAAAAAAAAAAGTTGACAAACCACTGGCTAGACTCACAAAGAAAAAGAGAGAGAAAACTCCCATAACTAGACTCAGAAATAAAAGGGAAGATGTTAAAGCAGATACCACAGAAATACCAAACATCACAAGACACTGCTATGAGCAGCTCTACAGCAATAAGGTGAAAAACATTGAAGACATGGACATGTATTTTAGAAAAATACAGTTGAGCCTTGAATGGGAAAACCGGAACAGAACAATCACAAGCAAGGAAACTGAAGAGGTTATCAACAGTCTCCTTAAAAATAAAAGCTCAGGACCAGATGACTTTTCTAATGAGTATTACCAAATCTTCAGAGAAAAATTAATACCTATTCTTTTCAAACTTCAAAAATATTGAGCAGGGAACACTTCCAAACAATTTATATGAAACTAACATTGCACTGATACCAAAAGCTGATAGAGACACCACCAAGAAAGAAAATTATAGACCAATCTCTCTAATGAACATAATGCAAAATATTTCAACAAAATATTAGCAAATCAAAACCAACAATTCATCAAAAGGATCATTTTCATGACCAAGTGGGATTTATCCCAGGGATGCAAGAATGGTTCAACATACATAAATCTATTAGTGGAACACAGCATATCAACAAGAACAAGGAGAAAACCACATGATCATATCAATAGAAGCAGAAAAGCTTTTTTTTGATACCCATTTTGACACCCATTTTTGATAAAAATCCTTCATAAAATGGGATAGAAGTTACATGTTTCAACATAATAAAGGCCATATACAATAATCCCACAGACAATATCATAGTCAATGAGGAAAAATTAAAAGCATTTCCTCTAAGGTCAGGAACAAGGCAAGGAAGTCTACTTTCACCATTGCTATTTAACATCACACTGGAGGTCTTAGAGCAATTGGGCAAGAAAAATAAATAAAACAAATTGGAAATGAAGAGGTTAAATTCTTCTTATTTGCAGATGACCTGATTATATATATTGAAAACCCTAACAGCTGTGTCAAAAAATGAATAGAACTAATCAATGAATAGAGTAAAGTGGTAGGGTACAAAATCATGGCACAAAATTCTGTTGCACTTTTGTATGCAAACAACCTGCTAGAGGAAAAAGAAATCAAGAAATCCATGCCGTTTAAAACAGAGGTTAAAAAGCCCCCAACTATCTTGGAATATACTTAACAAAGGAGGGAAAAGACCTACATAATGAATACTACAAGTCTTTCTTAAAAGAAACTGAGAAGGGCACAAAGATGGAAAGACATTTCCTGTTCATGGTTGAGAAGAATTGACAGTGTTAAAATAGTTATCTTACCTAAAGCAATATACATATTTAATGCAATCTCCATTAAAATCCAGGGGGTTTGTTTCAAGGAAATAGAACAAAGATTCTTAAATTTTACATGGAACAACAAAAGACCCCAAATATCCAAAGAAATTATGAGAAAAATAATTAATCCAGAGGGATTACACCCTCAGACATTGAGCTATACTACAAAGCGATAGTGATCAAAGCATTATGGTACTAGAGTAATAACAGAGGCACAGATCAGTGGAATAGAACTGAATCACCAGAAATAGACTCACATACATACAGTCAGTTAATATACAACAAATGATCCAAAAGCATACAATGGAGAAAGGAAAGTCTCTTTTAGAAATGGTTTGGGGAAAACTGAACACCTACAAGCCAGACTAGCTAGAATGAAGCTAGACCACTATCTAATACCATTCATAAAAATTCACTCAAAATAAACTAGAGGCTTGGAAATAAGACCGGAAACTCTACAATTCTTGGTAGACAACATAGGAAAGATATTATTTGACATCATCCTTAGAGAGGCCTTTAAGAACTCAGCTCTAGCATCAAGGGAAACAAAAAGAAAAATAAACAAATGGGATACATAAACTAAAGAGCTTCATAGCAATGGAAAATATCACCAAAACAAAAAGACAGCCTACTAACTAGGAGAAGATATTTGTGTTCCTTATCTCTGACAAGGGCTTAATATCCAAAGTTTACAAAGAACTCATAAAACTCATTAACAGAAAAACAGGCAATCCAATAAAAAATGATAAGAGGAATTGGGGAGACATTTTTCTGAAGAGGATATACAGATAGTGAGCAGGCATATGAAAAGATGTTCCTCCTTGCTGGCTATCAGGGAAATGAAAATCAAAACAACAATGAGGTATCAGTTTACATTACAGAGACTGGCTATTACCTAAAAGTCTGGAAACTACAAATGCTGGTGAGAGTGTGAAAAAAAAAAAAAAAAAAGGGAACACTTTTACACTGTTAGTGGGAGAGCAAATTGGTGAAAACTTTAGGGAAAATGATACAGAGCTTCATCAAAAAGTTGATGATGGAAATCTCATATGATACTGCCATCCCACTTGTGGGTATTTACCTACAAGATAGAGACACACTAATTTTCAGAGATTTATACTTCCCCATGTTTATGCAACCTTATTCATAATAGCTAACAATTGGAAACTAAATGCCCAACATAAGATGAATGAATAAAGAAGATGTATGTGTATGCGTATGCATATGTGTATATATATATATGTGCATACATATATATTCATATATACACACGCAATGGAATACTACACAGACCTTAGAAGAGATGGAATCCTGTCATTTGAATCAACATGGATGGATCTAGAGGGGATTATGCTAGGTGAAATAAGTCAAAAGAGGAAAGATCGATACCAGATGATCGAACTCATAGGTGGAATGTGAATAGACAAAACAAAGGAACAGACAAACCAAGTAGTGTTAGAGACCACTGGACAATGATGAAGAAAACTTGGAATTTGATGGAAGGCAGGGTGTGTTGATATATATGTGAGGCATGGGGAAACTGCACATATAGGGAAGCTTCATATATTAATGCGAGCTATTTCTTGTAGAAGTACCCCCTTTGACCACTGTAATGTAGCACCCTTCCTTGCCTTGAGATATCCTTTTTAGGTAGAAGTTTATCTTGTCTGAAATTAATATTACAGATCCTGATTTCCTTTCATCACTGTTGCTTTGATACATTTTTCCAGATCCTTTGACTTTCAATCTGTGCTTTCCTTTGGACCTGATCTGAATTTCTTTTGAGCATAATATTGATGGATCCTGGTTTTTGATCAATCTAGTCACTCTGTGCCTTTTGATTGGTGAATCCCATTCTGAATAGCACCAAAGAAAGTGAAAGATGTATACAATAAAAGCTGTAAGACTTTAACAAAAGAAATAGAAGACACAAAGAGATGGGAGAATATGCCATGCTGATGGACTGGAAGAATTAGTTTAATTAAAATGACAATCCCAACAACTAAAGCAAGATACAGATTTAATGTCATTCTCATAAAATTACAGAAAAAATATTTAAGGAAATTGAGCAAACGATACTGGTTTATTCAGAATCCCCGAAGACTGCAAATAGTCAAATTCATCCTGAGATTAAGAAAAAGGACCATGAAGGAATCACGCTTCTCGACTTCAAAATATACTATGAAATTATCATCATTAAAACAATATGGGAACAAAATGGACAAACAGATCAGTAGAATAATGCTGAGAACCCAGAAATAAAGCCACACCTATATGGATAGTTAATCCTTGACAAAGGAGCAAAGAGCTTATACTGGAAGAGGAATGTCTATTCAATAAATGGTGTTGGGAAAACTGGAAAGAGATCTACAAAAAATTAAACTAGATTACTCTTTAGCATCATATACATAAGTTAATTCAAAATGAATCGAAGACCTGGACATAAGACCCAAAACCATAAAAATACATGGAAGAAAATGTGGGGAAAACAATTCACAATTTCAACATCAAATAGATCTCTGTGGAATGAACAGCTATGGAAAAAGTAATAAAGGTAAAACTAAATAATTGGGACTATATCAAACTAAAAAAGCTTCTGCACAGTGAAAGAAACCGCCAGTAAAACAAAGAGACAGCCCACTGAATTTGAGAAAAATATTTACAAGTCATACATCAGACAAGAGCTTAATCTCCAAAATATACAAAGAGCTAGCATCTTAAAAAAAAAAAAGTAGATGACCCACTTAAAAATGGGCAGAACCATACACCTATGCAGACACCTATGCAAGGAAGATACACAGATGGCCGACAGACACCTGAGAAAATGTTCTACATCACACATCAATAAAGAAGGGCAATAAAAACCACAATGTGATACCACCTCACACCATCAAGAATGGCCTGTATCTGAAAGTCTAGAGAAGGCAAGTGTTGGAGGGGGTGTAGAGAAAAAGGAATCCTCCTTCACTGTTGGTGTGAATGAAAATTAGTGCAAACTCTCTGTAAAATAGTATGGAGATTCTTCAAAATCAATCAATCAATAAATAAAAATAAAGCAATCTAGCAACCCCACTCCTAGCACAGGCCCAGAGGATACAAACTCTCTAATCCATAGTTATACAGTTCACAATAGTCAAGACACTGAAACTACTTAAATGTACATCAACAGATGACTGGATGAGGAAGCTGTGGAATCAATGGAATCTGTACAGCGATGAAGAAACCCAAAATGGTGCTCTTTGCAACAATCTGGATGGAACTAGAAAGGATCATGTTAAGTAAAATAAATCAGAAAGAAAAAGAGAAATACAGGGTGTTTCACTCATATGTGGAATATAGTAAAATGAAACAAAAAAGCAGACAAATCCCAGCAAAACCCCACAGGACACAAGATGATGGCTGCAGGGGGATGGGAGGGGGAGGGATGGAGAGAGGGAGCAGGTGGTGATCAAGGACACTGGAACTCGGGTGGCAGATGTGGTTTGTGATACCCACAGACTGAGAAATGAGTTCAACATCTTAAAATGATTATGGCCTGTAAATCAAAGAAATGCTGATAAAATTATTATGCTACAAAAAAAAAAAAAATACTTGCAATTTGTGAATAGCTCTTGGGCAAATGCTGTTGAAAGCAGTGACCAATCCATGGAGGCTGTACTGAAGGCTATTTGGGAGAAGCTCCATGGAGGGTCTGTTCCCCTTCTGGGGTAGTTCTGCAACTATTCAGTCTTTTTCTTTCACCTTGTACAAAAGAACCAACACATTCACCAATCAGCCCCTATCCCCTTCCTGGCCAGACTTATCAGCAGGTAAACTCCTGGAGGACACAGTCTACATCTGATTTATCTTTATATCTCCTATACATCTTACTGGAGCTCTGCTGTGTTAATTGTGCATTGATAGAATAGGTAAATGTGAAGATGTTACATGCCACAAGGAGCTGAGGACAGCAAATAACTCATACTTCCCTGTTCTTAAGAAATGAATATTCTAATGGAGATATAATACCTCATAAAAAAAATCCAGCTAGTATTTGAGCAAGAAATCTAAGATACTAAGACAGGTGCAGCAGGGAACACTGCAGACTGAGTCCTTGGGGATGCTTCTTGCTGGTGGAGACAATAGGGGTATGTGGGGTGGCGTGGTAGAGAGGGGAACAAACACGAGGAGTAGGGTAGGGGTGAGGAAGAAGAACATTTTAGGTGGAAGAAAGAACATCTCAATCAATATTCTGCTTTTTTCCCTCCCAGAACTCTTAATTGCATTCATTCAAGTTAGACTGCTCCACAAATTGCCATTGCATTCCCCCATTACTATCTAGGAGCCCCAATATCATGGTGGTGAGGTGCAGGGGAAAGGGAAGCATGCTATAGTCCTCTGACTGGGTTTCAGTTTTGATTTCAGCCTGTGCTTCTGAACTGGACAAGGCTTCTTGGTCATTTCCCCTCTTAGGGGAACTAGGATGCCTTGAAAGTGGGCTGGAGTTAAGGATTTTCCTTCCCAGGTGTTTTAGGCCTAGTGAAACTCCAGTTAGCTAGGCTCTGGAAAAATATCATTTGAGAACATGTCTTAATAAGAACACAGCTTTGGCATATTTCAAGATGCTGCTTCCTCTCTCCCCTACTAGAAGTGGGAAGCAGGAGAGTACATTTCTCCCATCTTGATTGTGAGGAATTGGCAGTGCTCCTGGAGATAAAACTCACAGAAGTGTAGGGAACCCTCTTCAGATGACTCCCCCTGGCATTTTTCTCCCTCCAACTTGTCCACACTGAGCTCCAGCAATGCATCGATGTCAATTTAGATTTTCCTACTGCCATTGGTTCCTGCAAAGGTTCTTGCCCCAGTAATCTGTGATTCTCTATATCTGCCTGCACACCTCCCTCTGATCTGGGGCCTAGAAGTTTGACTTGTGGACCTCAGTTGTAGGAAAGCTCAAATAATTGTTTTTCATTTGCTCAACTGTTTTGCTGTGGTGGTGAATGACAGAGTGACTATGACTTCCAAGATGGTGGACACAACCATGTGTCTAAAGCAGTGTGTTCTATAAACGTGAGTTCTACAGAATTCTACAGAATGTTGGTGGTGTACAATAATAGAAGTATCTCCTGTCGAAATCACTTTGAGAAACACTGCGTTTCTTTACAGTGTTTTATTATACTAACATGCATTTGAATCTACTTTATAGGACTAGAGTATTGCTTCCTAAGCTATTTGATCATGACATTCTTTGGAGGAAGATATTTTCATAAAATTATATTCTTCATAGTTTCCAAATATCTTCTGATCACTTGTGGTTGCCTAACCTTCGTAAGAACAATTGCTATAACCACTCCTGTGTTTGTTCATTCACCCCACAGTATTAAGCCTTTATGACATACAAGGCAGTGTGCTAGCTCTGATGGGTGTAAAATAAATGTTTGGGACATGGTGCTTTTTAGAGTTTAGAGTCTGGAATGAAAGATGAAGACATGACCAGAAAGAATTCTAATGTCAGAGCCTTCAAAGAAAGAAAGGACTCAGTCAACATTTCTGCTATTATAAAAAAAAAAAAGAATCATATTAAATCTAGAGAGACAAAACTAAAAAAAAAAAAAAAACATTTTAAAGTGGTGAAATCTGTTTATTTCCCACATTTATTTCACTGGAGTGCCAAGTTGGCTTTAAGAATGAAAAAGATTTATGGATTAAGTTTCTGGCCAGGTTTTCAGAACATCAGTCAGCACAAAGCTGCCCACAAACTGTCCTCTTACTCACTGATCTGTGTCCACTGTAAAGTCTCCTCAGTGTATTGCTAGGGGTCCCGCTGGGCAGAATCTATGGGCAGGAAAAAAAGGGGCTGGGTGGATTCACTTCAAATGCTTATTCTTGGTAGGTGCTAATGTTTTGTGGAGGAGTGCATGACAGTTCAGTGCCACAGTTTATCTACCAGCTTCTTTACTGACTTTTAGATGCAATAAATTTTGACTAAAGGACTCATTTTCAAGAGTATAACCCTGATTTTCAATTATCAACAATGCAAGAAAACAAGATGCAGAGCTACTTTTGCATTAGGTAAAGCAATCAAGATGGAAACAAAAAATTGGCAGTGAGTAATCAGCATATCAATTATTATAAAGAGAAGAGATCTTATATCCAGGCAGGCAGTTCAATGTGAGCTGAGGGGATGTGGCAGAAGCTAGAACAAGTCTTTCCCTGCCTGATGCCCTCACTCAGATGCAGCTGTGCCTGTAACCTATCCTTAGGCAGGCTTTCTTTGACTTCAACCATTCTTATTTGGAAGTCATCTTTGGAAAAGGGAAAAATTGAAGGAACAGACGTAAGACTTTATAATACAGTCTTTGCATGACTTTTATGCAATGCAAATTCTTGGAGTAAAATGAATTAAAGTGAAATCACTTTATCTCCTGTTTCCTTATTTATAGAACGACAAAGGGATGAATTAAGAAAGCTCTATGTTACGTTTCTACTTTATGATTAATTACCACGCGCAGAACTGAGACACATAAAGTAAGTAAGGATGAAGGAATGAGAAGACCTCACAGGCATGAAACCCATATAGTGGGTTGTAATTAGCATTTATTTTCCAGAATAGTAGAGACTAGAGAACAGCAGATTAAATTGCATAGAAGTATTGTTTTGTGAAGTATTTGTGACAGATGTGCAAAATATATATCTGAATTTGTTGGGGTCCTCCAGAGAGACAGAGGAGGGAGGGAAGGATGGAAGGAGGGAGAGAGAGTGATTTTAAGGAATTGTTGCATACTTATCTGTGGAGGTTGGCCAGTACAAAAGGCAGGCTAGCATGTTGGAGACCCAGGATAGAAATGATGTTGTAGCTCAAATCTGAAGACAGTCTGGAGGCAGAATTCCATCTTCTTCAGGGGAACGTCAGTCTGTTTTCTCTTAAATCTGTCAACTGACTAGATGAAGCCCTCCTACATTATAAAGGATAATCTGCTTTACTCAAAGTCTGCTAATTTAAATATTAATTTCATTTGAAAAATACCTTCACAGCAATATCTAGTTTGATGCTTGATCAAATATCTGGGAACCGTAGCCTAGATAGGCTGACACAAAAAATTAACCATCGCACAGATATTGTGTACGTACTAGGGTTGGAATGACATATCTTCCTCATAGTGGGTTGTGATCAAGAAGGTTGGAAACTTCTGTGAGTCTACAAAACCTTTCTTAACCCTGCTTCAAAGACAGGACCGTCTTCCCTGTATGAAAGGGGTTTGTATCCACATTTAAAAGTGTTCTTCACTGCATCCTGGCACTAAAGGAGACCCAGACCACTTAGAGCTTGCCACCCCAATGTCATCTCAGACTGCCCTGCAGCTCATTTTGCTCTAAGCACAATGACTCCTGTTTTGTTTTTATTTATTTTTCCATTCATAGCTGCTTATGTTTCTACCACAGGACCTTTATATTTTTAAGGAAAGATGCAGGCAGGCAGGCAGGAAGAGGGAGGAGGAAGCATTTTTATTTATTTTACTTAGTTGTTCAACTTGGATGCAAACCCAGGTCCTTGGGATACAAGTGGATTGCACTTGGTCAGAGGCAGCAGACACAATCACTACATCACCAGAGTGTGGCCATCACAGGGCATTTGTGTTTGCTTTCCCTTTTACCTGAAAGGCTCCTCTTCCAAGTCTTAACACTGCCTGACTTCTCCCAGATCTCCACACAATGATGTTGTCTCCTTGAAGAAACCTTCCTCGATTAACCCATTTGAAGCAAACCCCAGACCCCACATGCCCTGCATAATATCCTATTATTCAATTTAATTTTCTCCATTGTAGTTAACATTATATGAAGCTTAAAAATTATTTTTTATTGCTGTCGTTCTCTCATAACAAAAAGGTATGGTCTACATCTTTCTTGCTCACCTTTTATTTTCAGTGCTAGAATATTGCTGACAAATAGGAAGTCTCCATAAATGGCTAGAAGTGACTCACTATGGAGTGGAGAGTTGCCCATGATTTGGCTAGCCATCCTTTCTACATTAGGGAACACCCGCTTTATGAATGTTGATGGGAGAGAGCAGCTGACAAAGACAGCCGCTGTCCCAGCCTCCCTTTGTAGAGAGGGAGAGATGTGTGACTCATGTTCAATCAGATGTGCCCTCCCTACAAATAGCATTAAAAACACAGCAGATGACCCATGTGGTGGCAGAAGTTACAGAAGTCACTTCTAGGTTGCAGCAGCCATGGGAGCCGAGTCATCCAATGAATAGAGGCAGGGGTCTAAGTGTCTTGCCTGCACTGATCCTGTGGTATGATTTGGCTCTGCTCTGACGCCACATTTCCCACATTCCTGCCCTCCTCTGAGCCCAGTTCCTTCGTCTCCAGGGATGCTGTGAGATTCCAGATATTCTTCCAGAAAGTGCTGTCTGTTCAACACAGAGTGGTTTCTAGGACTGGAATGCCTGTTCTCTCTTCCCTTTTTCATGTCTGTTGTCTTCTCACCCTCTTTCACCTTTTCTTGCCTTCTTCCAGACTAGATTTTATACTCATTAAAAACTCCCACAAGTCTTGGCAGCTACCTTGTTCTAAAAGGAGTGATGGTGTCTGTGATGAAGTCTTGCTATAATATTTTACTAGCAAGAATGGGACGGACTAAAAACACTACAAGGCTCAGAGTCAGTCCTTGGAAGCTCCTTTCATTCATTGATTAGTGCTTTTGAGATAATTGGGACTTGCTGAAGAATCATTATTTGTAACACCCAGCAAAGTATATTTCGGGTGACTCAGAAGTATAACACATGGCTTAATCTCAAGAAATCGTTACAATTGTAGAGGAAAAGAGAAATGTCATTATTTGTTTTTAAAGTGGCAGCTTGCACTTTTTTTAAATACAGTCACAACAGTATCTTCTATATGTTCCTCTAAAACGCTGCCTGGCCAAGTCCTATCAAGGTTTGAACTTGACCTCCTCAACCCCTTGAATCTGGATGGCCCCCCTGACAACTCTGGCCAGTGGAATACAGCTTAAGTCGTGCTGTGCCTGCTCCCACGTAGTGCCCGCCTGACCGACAGCTTCTGCTTCCTGCCTCTTGGAAGCCAGCCACCTTTTAAGAAACAGAACACAATGAGACCTCCATACCCAGGTCAGGCGGAGAGGCCCAGACGGTGAGGTATGGACCAAGATGTCATACTTTGAATGAGGATGCCACATTGTAGGCAAGTCCCCCAGCTCTGTCTGCTGTGTGACCCACAGACTAAGCACTGTTCCGGGGCCTTCCTGAATTCCTGATCCATGCAACTGTGAGCGAAATAAAGTGCTGTTTTAAGACACAGCATTTTTGGATGGTCTATTATATAGTGAAGAGGTAACTGGAACAAAGGGCCCTGGTCTGAGTGCAGCTTGTGAGCATCTAGTTGGGGCAATGGAGCATGTTTTCCGTAAGTACAGAGAAGGTCTGGGGTTTTAAGAACACCAGAGCAATTACTTCTCCTGGGTATGCTTAACACCTTGAAAAAGTAGGCCTTACTTTAGAGGAAACTATGCCCACTGAGGATTGACCAGGATCTCACAGTCAGAACGAGTGATGCTTACAACACTAGGAGAGGCCTGGAGGAAGTAGATCCAAGATCATTAGCAAAACTAATAAAAGCCCTTCACCATCTGGAGAGGCACAGTTAATGCTCATCACCTCTCAGCTCCCTACACCTAATGGGGAGAGAAAAGAGTCCATGTCCTTAACTGTAAACAGTAAAATTAATCTATCTTGAATATGTCCTAAATCTGGACTTCTTATATGAAAGAATAATTTTTCTTGTTTAAGCCAGTTGAATTTTCTGCTACCTGCAAATGATAGCATTTTGATACAGCAATTAAGAATAAGAAAATACAAATGATGACTGTGTAGTAAAGAGAAAAGTCATCATTGGCATGGGGGAGTCAAAGCTACTGCATGCTCCTGGATAGACAAGGCTACAGGAAGATGTGTTAGGCTATGAGTTACCTTTGGAGAGGTCCATGTTGGTTACAGGAGCAAAGAAAACCCTGTTAGAGTAACTAAAACTGACCTCAATTAAAAAAAAATTATTGAGGTAACTGATTTATAAAATAATCCCAGATATATAGGTTTGTCATTCATCAAATATATGACAATACAGCGCTATCAACACCAAATCATAAAACGTCCTTTCCCACCATCCATTGGATGCTCCCCATCACTTGCCCCTCCTCCCACCCCGCTTCCCCACTGGTAACCTCAGTCCTATTGTCAATGTGCAATGGTTGGTTTTTGTTTTGTCTGTTCCTCTGCTTTGTTTCTTTATGTACCACACGTGAGTGAGGTCTTTTGAACTGGCCTCAATTTTGAAGAGCTAAAAATAGAGGAGTCAAGAGCAAAACACTACTGTTCTATAGTGTTTCTCCAAGGCTTCCTTAGCCTACGAGAAAGACACAGAGTGTCTGAAAGTTCTGAAAGAGTAGAATAAAGTTGCCATAGTCTCTGTGAAAAAGATGCATGTATGTGCTTAGGCAAGAATGGAATAAAAAGGGGGAAAGTAGGGTTTTAATTACTGCAACACCTAGTTGGATGACCCAGAGTGACTGCACGTTTTCTATAGTTAATCTATGGGATAGTAAAGGCAGTTCTTTGAAAAAAAAAAAAAAAAAAAAAAAGTCCTGGATGCCAGAGAGCTGTCTCTTTCTAGCTAGATGCCCCAGACATAGAGCTGTCCCAAGATATGGGCCTCGTGGACATGCACCAACACTCTAGCTCTTGTCTGGACACACACTGCCATCAGCTCCTTTGACAACAACCAGAATAATGAAAATGCTCTTGACACTTGAAACTGCTAGCATTTTAATTCGTCACAGGGTAAATGTATTGCCTTGTGCTCTGAACCAAATCCTGATGTATTTCTTGGGATGAAGGAAACATACATATTCTAATGTGATAGATAATAGCGGCTCCCCAATAAACAGCAAAGAAAAGCTCAAATGGAAGACTGACCACTTCTCATAGCGCCCCCAGAAGGCAACTTGGGTATAACAGAGGATTTAAAAAAATTATCGATTTACCTTGGAAGCTCCCAAGAAAGAGCAAAGGAGGCCCTGACATCCTGGAGCAGACGCGGTGCTCCCATCTCTGCCTGGGTGTTCTCTCGCTCACCACCAGCAATCACAGCACACAAGAGAATATCCACTGTGCATCAACACAGACAAGGTTCTCGGTGTGCTTGATGGATCAAGACAGAAAGAAGCCACTTTGTAATTAGCTCCCCTTTGCTTCTCCCTTTTGTGTCTTCTCTTCTCATAAGGATTCTTGTCATTGTAATTGAATCCCCACTAGTTAATCCAGGATCATCTCATTTCCAGAGTCTTTGTTTAATAACATCTGCAAAAACCCCTTTTCCCAATAAGTTCACATTCACAGGTATTGGGATTTAGAACTTGGTCATATATTCTGGGATATGACAATTCAGTTCACTGAAGATCCGTAATCACAGAATTCTTCAGCTCCCTAGCCGCAAAACCCTGCTTCCTTATCACTTCAAATTACCCTCTCCAAATGAACACAAAATCAAATCTTATCCTAAGCTTTTTCTAACACTCTCTTAATGAGAGGCCTGTAGTTCGCCACGCCATATGCTCCCCTCACTATCATGGGTAATGAACCCAACACTCAACTGTAAGAGTGTTCTTGAGGTAGCCTTATGCTGCAGGGCACTGACACCTTCTAACACCTAACATTTATTATGCACCCTAACGTGGCAGGCCCCATGTCAATGCTCAGATGCAAGAATTCATTGACTCTTTGTAGCAACGATATGAGTAGGTCCTATCAATTCTAATTTTACAAGTAAGAAATCTGAGGCTAGAAAATGAGCATCTGTATTATTAGGGGTTTTTTTTGGTTTTTTTTTTTAGAGAAACAGAGCCAATAGGATATATGTATGTGTATAAACACACATATACATATATTAATATAATTAGTTATAAGGAACTGGATCATATGATTATAGAGGTGGAGAAATTTCAAGAGCTACAGCTGGCAAGCTGGAGACCAAGGAGAACCAAATTTTTAGTTCTGAATCTGTATGTTTAATATCCAAGAAAGTGAATGGTATAGTTATAATCCTAAGGCCTATAGGCTTCAGACCCAGAAAGAGCCAATGTTTCAGTTTGAGTCTAAAAGCGAGAAAAAGGCTAATGTCCCAGTTTTAAGGCAGGCAGTCAGGCAGAAGCCTGTCTTAGTCAGGGGAAGGTCAGCCTTTTTCTTCTATTCAATCCTTCAACTGATTGAACAAGGCCCACCCACAGCAGGGCACTCTGCTTCATTCATTCTACTAATTTAAAAATTAACCTCATCCCAAAACAGCCTCATAGAAACACACAGAATAAACATGGGCCAGATATCTGGGTACATACTCTATGGACCACTAATCAAGCTGACCCATAAAATCAACCAGCACAGCATCTTTCCCACAATTCCACAGCTGGTCGCTTATGATCCAGAACCCAACCCTGAGCTGTCTGGCTCTCATGTCCGCGCTCTGTCATGTGCTCTGTCTCTCTCCACAGGCGGACTTCATCGAGAGACCATCTACGATGGATTTGATGCTAATTCTCACTGATTGTAGAATCTGAGTCACACAGTTTGGAACCAAATTACATAGTGTCATCAGTCTTTGCTGTGTTTTCATGTGGGATTTTCTCACCTCTCCCAAAGGATTGTAAGGAACTTGGAAACAAGGGCCGTGCCTTACACTTGACTAATAGCTAACATTGTCTGATTCTTCCTATGGACCAAGCACTTTACATGTATTCATTTAATACTCATAATAATGCCACAGGGTAATTACCTCTATTATTCTCATTTTGAGAAAACTGCAGTCCAAATACTGACCAACCTGCACAAGGTTCTGGGGACAGGAACTGTAGCCAGGGTTCAAGCCCGGGTCTCTGCCCCCGAGCCTGTGCTCCTAACCCCACTCTGCTGTGCTTCTTGACCTCGTTCCCCTCAGCTGGTCTCCTTTCTTTGTGCCCATCTTAGTGGTGGCACACAGAGGTACCCAGAGGCTCTCTGAAGCAATTGGCTACCGGGGACAAGAGTTCCCCTGGAGGCTGTGAAGTTGGCTGAGCAGGTGTGTGGGGTGGAGTCACCTCTGCAGGGTGCACCTGGCTTGTGGTTTGGCTAGTACAGCTCTCAGGGGCTCCTCTGCCAACATTTCTGCTCTTGGCCTCTGCTCAAGAATACACCTCTTGGAAAGTCTTGGTTAAGAGTGCCTGGTGGCATTTCAGGTTGTCCTTACTTGCCTGCGTCCTGGTGCCAGTGCTGGTTTTCAAAAATGCAACGTCACCTTACTAAGCACTGACTGACTCCAACTATTATGAGATATTGCCCCACCAGGAGCTGTACAAACAGGTTCTTTGCAGAAGGGGAGATCTGCAGGCTCCCTGGAGGCTGGCAGAACACCTAGGTGGGTGTTACCAGGCATGGACACACCTCGCCTGCTCTGGGGCCGCTAGAATAAATGCTAAGTCAGTGAGCCAGGGAGTGAGAAGTGGAACTCACCCCGCAACTCCCAGCACACTCATCTCCATGGTACCTGAACAAGCAAGTGATTTTAAACTTTTAAAGCTGAGTTATTCCTTAAGTTTTCCAGAAACCCTTAAATTATCTGGATGCACTGAAAATCAGAAAGGAAGTATAGTTTTCAGCTTGGGAAGGTGCTTCTCCTGAGGGCCCCTAAAGTACCTAGATGTCCTATCATAGTACTTTTGTGGCAGAAATTTCATCTTCTTTTTCACAGTTTAGACTGTGAGATCTTTAAGGGCAGAACCATCTTTGTGATCACAGCAGCTGGTACAGGGCCTGCAACATAGGAGTCATGCAGGAGTGTCTTTGTGAATGATAAAATGTGTAGGATTTCCCTGGATCTTTTATCATAGCATCGTTATCAACAAACCTTGCTATACAGGATAAACATCTGACAGGAGGCAGGAGGCTTACTTAGTTCCCAGCACTGGGAAGAACCAGCTATGTAACCACGGCAATGCACAGACCTTTATTTATCTAAATGAATGACAAGTTTGGATTAGAGACTCTAAACTCTCTCCTAGTTTAACATCCGAGATGCTGCATTGAGAAGAGTTTATAAGAATGTGCGGCCTAAGAGTGCCGCCATAGACACAGACACCTGACCTCGCTCTACTGGCTTTGGACCTCGTGTCTACAGAGAATGGTTGAAAATTGGGTAGGACTGGGGTGGTTGTTTTCCAGAGCCCATGGGGAGGTGGGCCTGGAATGGAGGCCCCCACCCAGGGTCATGGCTATATCAGCAAGCACATGTAAGAGCTCTTGTCCAGGCCCCCAGGTTTCTACCAGCACTGATCTCCATAATCCTGCTATCAGAACATGACACAGCCTCCCCACCTCAAGCCACAAGCTTGGGAAAAACATTTTCGGAGAGACTCCCTGGGGGTAAAGGAAAAACATAACTCTTTGATCTTGATCCCTAACAAAGAATTTGTCTCAGGATCTATGAAATCTTGGAGGAAAGTAAAAAGACCTGTACTTTCAAAGCTTTCCTTGTTTGATGTATAACAAATGAAGAGGACAAATATTTCCTTCTGGGGTCAATATTTCTTTGTTCTGGGAAGGCACTACAATAGATATTTGGTTATTAAAAGGAAAAACAAGGATTTTCGAAGGCAGAGATTCAGTGTCTGCCTTTCCAGGGGGCTCTGGCATCATGTATAACAATCTAAGAAGTTCTCATCATGGGTGAAATTGTAACTCTGAAAACTGCTTTCTATAGGAAGATGTTTCTTCTTTAAAGATTTAGTCTCTAGTGTCTCTGAAAATTGTTCCTTGTTCTTGGGAAACATGTGGATGTTCTTTCTGGAGTAGAACCTGGAAGCCAGGGATGAGTGGGAGCACGGGAGACCTTCCCTCACTCAGGAGGGCAGAGGGACCACCCAGAGGGCCAGCCTGGGCAGCTCGAAGCCCATCTGCTTGGTTTATTTTGGGCCATACACTTGAACTATTCTAGACTAATTAATGTATGCTTTGAAAAGGACTAATATTTAATTTTTTGCCTTCGAGTTCACGGTCTCGTTAGGGACCCTAAGGCAAGGTCAATTCTCCCTGCATGGTAATGACATTTCAAATGTTAACTGAATTGGAACCTGTCAGGACACAGAAAATGAGGGAGGACTTGGGAGCACTAAAACAGGAGTATAAGGCAAGGACTTCATGGAATGGAGTCCTTTTTCTTTCTTTCTGATGGAAGAAAATGAAAATGAGTTGAAGACTCATGATGCAGGTTGGGATCTGGGTTGGGTGGTAGCCAATGGAGGTTGTATGTGATTGGGTGATTGGATTAATTGTGTGAGTCCTCATGTCTAGTACCAGTTTTAACTCTGAGTTGTAATTCTTGTCCTTCATTTTCAAATATTTAGTAAAATCTTGTTACTCATTAAAGCTTGGGGTTAACCCTTCTGCTGGGATTTGAAGTCCCAAATGGTTACAACACTGGTTCACATGACAGGTCTAAGAAGGAACAGCAGAGAGTGACTGGGGTCTGTGGTGGAGTCAGATCTGTGTAGATGGAGAGAATACTGGAGGCACAGTGGTGGTTGCAGATCAACGATGAAACTGCACGAGACAGTCCCTGTTCTCAATGTGCTGGAGAAAGGATCTTCGCAGAGGGTGAGCAGGACTTGCTATACAGGTGCTGGGGCACCTGTGAGTCAACAAGCAGCAGGTTATATTTGGTCAAGTGTCTCCTCTACCTAGAATGATGAAGGACAAAGGCTTACAAGGCCCAATTGTTTGCAGAAAGCAGGGAATTCTGAGGACAATTGCACAGAGTTCTTAGAATTCTAAGCACACAGAAAGCATGAGAATGTATGAAGAGAGGAAAGGGAAGTTTTGCTTTTGTTTAGCAAGCAGCAAAGCATGGTAAGAGACAACAGAGATAGGTGACTTGATCTAACTTTGCCACAAATGGGGTGCACTCATTTATCTTTCTCTAGACTTTGTTTCTCCATAGTGAGCAGTTTGCTTACTGAGGATGCATCTGGAGTCCCCTCTGTGTTCCCTCTTGAAGGAAATCTGCTGCCACCATTTAACTGCTTGACATATTTCCTCTCTAGTCATTGCTTCCTTTCCAGGGATGACTCTATTTGGCATGACCCTGACCACAGCCTCTAATGGTCAGAATAACTAAGTGCCTCTATGCAGCTGGGCTGCTTACCCAAATCCAGGTTTAATGGCTTAGGAAAAAGATGCTCAAAGGCTTCACTAGGATAATATGTCTCAACAGTTACAGCAGCGGGAATGGTGGACTTCACTGATCCAGATGGTTTTTCCAATCTTGGAAGAACATTATTTCTTTATTAGAACCCCATTAGATGCTACAGGTTTATCTAATAACTACTTGCCTGTAGGTTCTAGGTCCTATTCTCCTTGTATCTTCCATGACAGTGTTAGCCTGGAACCACCAGATGCTCAGTTGATGTGTTAGATAAGTGAATTAATGGAATCTACAATTAGCTATGGGACTCCTATTTTCCAAGCCAATCATCAAGGGCTTTATGCTGCTTCCAGGTGTGAGAGGCAGTTTGGGGGGTTTCGTTTAGATGTGGACATATTAGAATTTGGAGACCATTTTGGATGGTCTGGGGAATGGGCAGAGTTTTACAAATTAGAAGAAACCTTAACAAGATGAAAGCTATATGATCATCACATGATACTTTAATGTACTTGCCATTCATGAACGTCTTACCATCATTCTTAAAGGAAGGCTCCAGGTTAAAACCTGACACAAGTGAGAATTATCCTGAGAATTCTCAATTCTCCTCCTGAATTCCCCTGCCCCAAATGTTGGTGACTCTACTCTTTTTTAGGCCATCTAGGATACCTGTGCTGGTCACTCTCTTTTCCTGACACCTCTCCTCACTTTTTCCTCCCAAATGATCTGAAAGCCATTCACCTGTCCTTATTTTGCCTGTGGTTCTCTTTGGAAGCTTAGACTTGAATGGGAAAGGAGGACTCTCCCACACCTTGTCAAACCAACTTAGAGCCCCACAAACGCCCTTCAGGGGCCCTGGCACAGTTCAATGTTTTACCCAGCCTTGCAACTGAACCTGAGCACTGAGTCTTAAGATGACTTTGTCTCTTTACTCTTCCTTATTTTATGGAATGATTCACCTTTCCATGAAATCCTGGAGAATATATAGAAGACAATGCTTATTTCCTGAATCTAGCAATGTAGCAAATCTGGAAGAGTATTCAAACAGATATGAATGCTAGAGAAAAGCCTTGGCAAATGTTTGGGCCTTGGTGAGAAGTCCTGGAATGTTTTTTGTTTTTCTTTCTTTCTGCTCTGGTAAAAACCTGTGCATTCTACCTTCCTATTACATACCTTGACAGATTAGTTAGTGTCCCTCAGCAGGGTTTTCGGGTAAATGCCAGCAGGTCTGCAAGGCGAGAGCTGGGGAGGCAGAAAAGGCATCATGGTTTAAAGGGCTGACTTGGAAATCGGACTGTTTGGTTTCAGACTCTGACCCAGTCACACAAATTCTGGCTGGATAACCTTAGGCAGGATATTTAACCTTCTTAAACCTTGGTTTCCTCATCTACAAATATCTACCTCAAAGAACTATAGTTACCATAGAAACAAATACTTAAGATAATTCCTAGGTATGTTATATTAAGTGCCTGCTAGTATCATTCTAGCCAATCCTTGGGTCTGTGATTTTCTAGAATATTTATATGATCCTAGGATACAAGAACCCTCAGCAGCACCTAGTCTTATGAGGAGAAAAGGAAATCAATTGCTAGTCTCTGGGTAACTAAGAGGTAGGGCTAGTTCTCAAAATTGTGCCTCTCAAAAGTTCTGCCAAAGAACGGTCCACCAGCATCCAGGATGATGCTCTGTGGGTCATGGAGACCGATACATGATGGGATCCATCCCATCAAGAGTTCTATATTTGAGTGGCTACCACCATGCTTGAATCAGAGCCCTTTCAAGTTCAAGGGCTATGCTTTTTTTTTTTTTGCTGTAATATAAAAGAAGTTGACGGACCCTGACATTGTGAGCGCCTGGACCTTAAGACGGGTGAACCCAGACATGCAGCTTGATCGACCCCTCTCCTGCCTTTACAGAGCTTGTCTGAACAAAGGGGCTAAGTGCTCCAGTTGTTTTAGCACCACGTGGCTTACAAAGTCCCTAAAATTCACAGAGAAAAGAACTCCTCTCTTACAAGACGGACATCAGAGAGAGGTGACCCACAAGGACTTGAACAGAAATCCTCTCTGGTCTGACATAGTTTAGGGATTAACAAGCAGTATTTTCAAACAATGCTTGTATCATCCACCTCTCAGTTCTATGTCAGTATCTTGTTTTAAGTCTTGGCAAGAAAAAAGGAGCAATTGAAATTACTAAATGTGAAAGACAAATTCTCCTATTAGGTTCATCTCTAAGACAGAAGTCAGTGACTTAAGAAATGGATTAATAAGATCTACTAAGAATGTCTTCAGTTAAACAAACAAAGCTATATATGTACTTGGGATCAGGTTAAAGATGAAAAATAAGTACTGGAAAAATCAGGCAGCAGAGCTCAGGCATTCAGGTCTGTGAAGGAGAAGCACAGGCCACCCATGTCCATGAACTCACAGCCACCCACACGGATCCCTGTCGAACACCAGCAGTGGCAGAAGCAGTAGCAGAAGGAAGGAGCACTGACCTGGAAGACACTGAGCCAGGGCAAGTGAGAGATCATGCTGATTTAGATGCATTCTGTTTTCCCAAAGAGCATTCGGAAAAGACAAAAGCAAATCTCATTCCTCCAATCTGCTCATTTAGCCACCTCCCCACCTCCATTATCTTAGATTAAACAAATAACAAGTGAATCAGGTGACTTTAAAAATACACAATTTCTGCAAAGGAACATCATGTGGCCTTCAACATGTTGTTTTCAGTTCATGCCACCCTAGGGAGTGATGTGGCCAGCAAAATCTTGTCATTTAGAAGTTGACATAGGCTTTATTTAGTTCAACTCTGTCTTCACTGAGGAGGAAAATCACTCTGGGTCTCACTGAACAAATTTTCACTGTTCATCTATCATCTGTTAGGCACAGAGCAAAACTAGAGCTCTCAACCGTGAGTAAGTCACATCTGATCTCTGCCCTCACAAGATAGGCTTCAGGGTGGAGGAGATGCTGCAACAGCCCAATGTGACGAGTCTGATGGTGCGAGAAGTCCAAGCTTCATTGAGACATGGGGCTTCAGGAAGGATCCTAAAGGGAAGGTGAAGTATGAGGAGGAGGAAGCCAAGTTAACAGCAGGGAGAGGGAAGAAAAGGCCAGTCAGAGGAAATCACATGTGTTCAAGGGTTGGAAATGGAGATGGAAATGTCTCCTTTTGGGGATACAAATCACTAGTTGGCAGATAACTGCAGAGTTCAGTCTTGTCAAGGGCGGAGACTTGGATGATTGTTTTCAGACTTAAAACTTGTGAAGAGAAATTTTATTTCTTAAGCTTATTGTAAACAATGGTCACAAAGAGAGTACAATAAGGAGCCATATCAAAGACCTAAAGTTGCATTTAGGTTTTACATTGTGTGAAACAAAGGGTTTTATTACAATATTTCTGGAGCGGAAAGAATTGCCCAAGTCCATACTATGCTACACAATATAATATAAATATACAACAAATTAGTAAAAAAAATGCCATATTACATCTCTGATTTCATTTAAAGTTCCTGTATTTCTTAAGTAATTAATAGTAGGTACCATTTATGATGTTTAACTTTTTTACTTCCCATAATTATCTGAAATGTTTTTCCAAATATTTTGTTCTGATATGTTTATGTTTTAGATAGATATAGACTCTGTAGGAGAACTTGAAGAGGAGTTCTTTCTGTTTATATTGGGTATCAGGTATTCAACAAGTATTTACTTTATGAGTATTTTCGGAGCACCTACTGTGTACCAGGAAGTAATCTAGACATCGAGGATACAAAAGATGCAGTACCTGCTCTCAGAGAGCTTACATTTTAGTTGGGAGACAGATTGTATACTAACTAACCAACCAGCCAAATAAATATTTCAGTTGAGATTGGTGTTATGACAGAAAACAAAGAAGGTGTGGAATAGGGAGAAATTAAGATGATATTGGTATGTCAGTAAACCCTCCCTGAAGATGGTGGCTCAGATTAGACTGATAGAAGTGAATGTTGAGAGAAGTGGGTAGATTCTTGCTCTATATTATTCACCCCTATCTATAAGGGATATATTCTAATACTTCCAGTGGATGCCTGAAACCACAGATAGTACCAAAGCCTATATGTTACTTATTTTTCCCCATACGTACATACCTATGATACCTTTTATAAATTAAGTACAATAAAGTATTAGAAACAATGAAACTGTAATAAGATAGACTTCTCATAACAATACACTACAATAAAAGTTATGTGCATATGGTCTCTCCTCTCTCTCAAAATATTTTATTGTATGTGATATTTTTGGACTGTGGTTGACTGTGGGCAACTGAAACCAGGGAAATTGAAATTATAGATAAGAGGGAATAACTGCATTTTGAATGTAGAACCTGTGAATTAGTGAAGGATTGGAAGAAATATGCAATGAGAGAAGGATCCTAGACTGAAGCAAGAAGGTAAGAACATAGAGAATTTTGCTAATGATAGACCTAGATGAGAAGACAAAAAAATTAGGGTTCAGTGTGCACTTGGGTCAGTTTAGGGAATATATAGAACCGTATGATGATGAGAGCTGGCACGATGGCGGTGATCTGGGATTCTTAGCTACTTGTCATGACTGAAGTAATAGGGGAGGTAGGGCACCCTAGGTTTGTTTTTGGTGGTCTCCAGGGTAGGTTGTGATGACTAGAGGATGAAGGCAGAATTCCCATAGCACACCAGGCTCTATGGGACCCCCACCTCAGTCACACCGAGTTATCATGGTGGAGGGATGGTGGCACTGGAGCAAGCCAAGCTCTGTGGGTGCTTTCTGACACCAGGACACCCCTAGGATATGTGAGGTCCAGGCAAATATATCTCATTGGTATTCTATCAAAATAATCAAACTGATTGAAAATGTTTCACAAAATTTATTTCCATGCGAGTTATAGTGGTTTATTTGTGAATATTTAAAATAATGGGCAGAGAAGTAGTGCAAAGTATCTTTATATTTTCCAATTGATGATTCTTCATAGTGTCCAGGAACCTTCTCTTTTTATTCACACCCAGGAACAATGTTCAGCTACCTTCTTGACACATGTGTTCTTCCTGGCTAATTTCATACCTCCTACCATGAGGAAATGTCTTAATAAAGTTATTACTCATAATGCCATGGCCCTTCAGGACCTTGAAACATTGTAAATCTTCCTGACTCTGCAGTTGTCTAGTACCATTTGGTGCTGGTTATGTCAGAACTCCTGGTAGGGCATTATCTATCAGACAGACTAGATGGACAATACTAGCTACCAAAGATTCTCACTGTGTTTCACTGAGGATGACTGCAAATGCAAGCCCTAAACAGTGTGCAGAAAATGAATGATAACTTGCCTTTTAGTTTTGAATGTATTTTTCAACAAATTTTGTCATGAAAACATAGGAAAACATATCCTACACATTATTCTGAACTCTTTAGACAATGATCACTGCTTTCTTAGAAAATGATTCCTTTCACTATTGGCTGCACTTTGCTTTCTAGGTGACCAACAGGTCAAGAGGTGAAGAGGATAGGCCAGTGGCCTATGGGCAAATGGAACCAGTTCCATGAACCAAATGCAAGGAATCTTCAATCCTTCTCCTGCAGGGCTTAAAATGTACTTGAGCAAGGTCATAGTATCAATCAGAAACAAGAGAGAACGTCACAAAACTATGCTGCCAGATATGACGGCAAAGCTAGTGAGGTTGTGGGGTGATCGTGGTGACTGCACAATCAACAGACAAGAAACAGGGTAAAGGATGTCTACTGCCACCCCTGCTGCCTTCAGGTAAAGCAGACTAGGTGCAGCATTGTGGTCAGAGCATAGACAAGATTGGTCAATGGGCTCAATCTTGTTGGCTTAGGCCAATGAATTAGCAGTATGAGTTAGAAGTGGATATTCTATAGCCCAGAGCCTTGAACTCAACCTCTATCCAACAAGAAGGAAAACCACCCCAAGCCAGTGTGTCAGTACTACTCCAGTGGCTCAATCTTGAAATAAGTCCTCTCTGGTCAGTTGGAGTGATCAGTTTACCTGACTAGCTACCTGAGAAAGACCTAGGTAATGGAACCTTAGATAACCCTATAGGTGTAAGAGCTGGAGCTACTCCAGACATCTGATCAACCCCAAACAGGAAGGGGTTTAGAGAGTTGGATTGCAAATGAAATGGAGGGAAAAGATTCCAGGCCCTTACCACATCGCTCTCAGCAGGGGAACCCACATAGCTGAGAGCCACAGATGGGATACGCCATAGTGTGCCCTCCTTACCCCTCTGTGCTTGTCCTGGTTTAAAGGTGGTACTGTCTGGTCAAAGTTCAGAAGCCAGCAAAATTCAATTTAATTTTATCAGATCTTTGCCTCAAACTTATTAGCAAAAAAGAATAAACCATTGTTTATTGCCTGGGTTATAAATATTCTGTATCTTCACATACTTTTAGTTGCACAGAAAAAGGTATTTAAATGAAGTATTTGACTAAACAAAATGCCTTATAAATCTGTGTGATTTACTTCTCAGTTTCTTTTTATTAAAGTTGAGTCGCTTTCTAAAGGGACATCTACTTCTGAGCTCATATTTTCCTTTTCCCAAAGTAAGGGCTTAGATACACTCTTTTTTTTTTTTCCACAGGCTAAAATACAGATCTCCAGGCACACCCTGGTGGAGCAGTGGCTGGATCAATTGCCTCCAAAAGGAGCAAGCCACATATACCTGGGTTCAAGTCCTGGGACGGCGGGGGTTGAGGGTAGGGGAGGAAAGCAACCAGTGTGAACAACTACGTAAAGCAAGAAAATAAAGATGCTTCTTCCTCCTCTCTCTTCCTCCCTGCCTGCCTACTCGCCTTCATTCTTGCCTGCACCTTTCCTTTAAAAAAAAAAAAAAATACAGATTTCCAGATACTAAGGTCACAGGTGACCTAGATCACACAAAACAAATCTGTGTGCTCTGTAGGTACTAGAAGTTACAGTAACAAGGTAGGAGTGACCTTGAGCTCCACTTCATACTGTCACATCCAATTCCGAAACTCTAGAGGGCTCTCCTGACCATGTGTCTACTGGGGAGGAGCTGTACATGTGCCCGGCACTCAGAATTCTTGGTTCTGTTTCACGGTCATGGATCTCACTTCTCTCTCACCTTTCCTCCACTCCACTCCAAAAGTTCCTGCTACTTGAGCAGACTCCAGAGCATACTTTGAGGGAAAGAAAGCACACACAAAATTTTGTGAAAAATTAATTTTCTAAGTTTCAATATTTCCCCATAAACAAATGCTACAATGTCTGTGATGTTTTCTCTCTTAATTAATCATGATATCGGCAATGGCTCTTCTTCAAAGAGATTTAGGTAGTGCTTGACTTTCACACAACTTTTATACGGTCTCCCAGCTATCAGATGGTGGCTCTCCCAAGCAGCCGATCAGAGCCTTTATAGTTCAGCTGACATACATATTAAACCATTTAATGGCTCTGCCTGCTTACTAATATTCTGGTTTTGGCTATCATCATTAGTGGGTGTTTAGACAATTATTTGACTGTCAATCGCATTTTATTTTCATTATCTTGTAAAGATGGCTGAAGAGTGGTAGAGTAAAAGCACCAACAGCAGTGACCAGGCGATTAGGTGTGCCTAACTCAGCTCATCTCTGCCTTCACTGGGACGCTCCAGGGACAGCAAGTGGTTGACTGTGAGTTTAATTGCAAAGGAAAAGCACTAGCCTGAGACTACAGATGACACTGAAATATCACCAAAGGAGAGGTGTGTTGATGCGGTAAGTATTGGGTGAGAATTAGCAGTGATCCAAAGCCAGGAGAAGCACACAAGGCAACAGAGACATAGCATCAATCTAACCCCTTCTCAGAGAAGATGACTGGCATTTTTTTTGAATTCTTATCATTTTCTCTTGAAAACCACTTAAAGAAAACAGCTCAGACATCATTACATAGAATGTCTATCAGCTAGTCCTTTCCCCGGCTCTAAGTAAGTTTTTTTTTTTTTTCTCTAGGTTAAGATAATTGGCAGTTAAGGTAAGAAATTCTCTCAAACTGCATATTTTTGTCAACTATATTGAATTTTTATTGTTTTTATATACTGAATAATCTTTACACATTGTATATTCAAGCAAAGAATAATGTCTTTAGTCACAATTATGGATTTTATAATGTTTTGAGCTCTCAAAGAGCAGAACCAAGTATAAAGCCTATTGTTTGACTTTCAGACACTTGACTTTCAAATATATTTTTAGGAATCCATTATATACAAATAAAAGGAATTTTAATTATATATGATTTATTAGGAGACAATCTATCTTGTTAATAACACTGTTCTTTTAAAAAATATATTCCCCCTTATAATGCAAATGTTGAGTCTATTTTCTGTATTTTTCCATAAATAAATGAAGCAGAAGTATCCTTCAGTATCAAGGTCAGTCACTTGCTCACTGACTTTCTGGCTGATGACTGCTCCCTGGAAATGTTTAAAAGGCAAAAATCAAATAACAGGCCACTGACAGACACGGTCTGATCATGAGTTATTAGCACCGTGATCCATGTAGAACTGCCCATTGGCTATTGAAGAAATGAAGAATCTAGGGGATGCTGTTCAATCTTTACAGTAAAAATGGAGATACACCCTACTGCCATTCCCAGGGCTAGACCTTCCCTGGAGCCTGGGTTCAAATAAAATAAAAACTTAATCTAGAAAGTTCAGTTGACCATCTAAGTGGATTTACCATGAATTCCTTTGCTAATAGAGTCATTTCTACTTTTCTCAAATACTTCAGTGGCATTTTTCATAGCACTGTGCTCAGAATAGGTGAGAGCTTATTTTATAAATAATTTAAAAAATATACATTCAAAATGTTTTCTTAAGTAATTTAATTTTTGAAGTTACAACCCCTAGTCTCTGATTAAGTGGTTAGAGCTATCAAAGTAAAAGTACAAGGATATAGCTTACTTGAATTTTAAAGCCATGTAAAGCATACATTCCATCTAAGTATTTAATCATTGTTTCCCCTGATATTTTTGGGTTAAGTTGTATTTAAAAGTATTTGCTGACTATTTGACCTGATTCCCAGAGGAAGCTGAGGTTATTCTGATAATAGATCATGCAACTGGAATATTATCAAAGATGATACATGAGAATTTATATAAATGGTCAGAAATTAGAGACGGCGCAACAAGCGTATATTGTAGATAGTATCTAAAAGCAGTTTTGAGAATATGCTTATGTAGAAGCATAGGAAAGAATGGTCTGGAAGAATAGACACTAGATTGGTAATAATGGTTAAATTTGCTTGATGGGATAATGCGTTTTATTTTATTTTCTGCCTTTCCCCAAATTTCTATAATAAAAATGTATCTGTAAGTAAAAATAAGCTGCACTTTTTAAGCATGGAAAGGAAAAATTAAGGTTTTGCCATTATAGTCTTGCTACCCTTCTGACTTCATAGTGTTGTAGAGGGAATAGGGAATCAAGGAATTTAAACTTTCCATTGTTCTATCAACAATGTAATAATCCCACTTTGTATTTCATCTATGAAGATTTAATGCTTTCTTTACACTTAATAACAGAGCTTAACATTGTTCAATAGCTCAAGTCCCAAATCTCAAATAACACCCTTCTAAACCTGTAATCCAGTTTTAAAATTTATTTAAAAATTTAAAGTCAACATTAGGGTCAGGTGCTATGTTTGGGTATCAGTAGATATTTGTAGATATCTACTGTATATAAAATACATATTAGAACCAAAGATCCTATCTTAACAGATAAATGAATGAAATCACTGATTGTGGGAGAATAACAGATTGAGAAGAATGACAACCCCAGGCAAGGTGAGCAAAACAAGCTGTTTTCTACTTCAGGCTTTTTCAGTTTGACTTTCTGTCCAGAAAATGTGTTGTTCTGGTGAGGCCCATGGAAAAGAATTTTCCAGTGAGTGCAAACTCTCCTTGTGCCTGGGGTTCCTAGGGTTATTTTAAACCATTGTGTTAGATCGCACAGGGTCGTTAAGGCTTCAGTTGATATCTTGTTTTTATGTTGACTTCCTCATCCTATCTCTATTTGCCTTACATGAAGCAATTCTTGTATCCTGTCTCTCCAAGGAGAGCTCTCATCTCTGTAATGTTCAGTTTATTTGGTTGTCTTGTGATCTCAGTTTTTGATGGATTCAAGACAATTTAAGATTTTATAAATTGCCAGCTTTTTCTCATTAGTATGACAAGAGAGTTCTCTTTGAACTTTTTTTTACAACAGGAGCAGAAGCGAAATTTTCTTCATTCTGTTTCTTACCAGTTGGGTTTGGAAAAAAACTGACTTTTCCAATTCTACCAAAGTCTGAATTTCTGAACTATCTATTCACTTTCATTTGCATGTCATTTCTTTCCTGAGCTCATCTCTTTGTTGTAATAGCTAGCCAAAGGCAGTCAATATATACTATTTACATTCTGTTTTGTAACATCTTCCTCCAGAACTGCTGGCATGATATGCTTATGCTCTACTCGCCCACTTATCACAGGTGGAAGCTTTAGAAAATGTTCTGCTACTGCATAACACAGAGTAACAACATTTTAATCTCCAATATCTGTGTCTTTGCTGCTTTCCAAAGAAGAAGAAAATGCCTCAGGTTTTTGCTAGGTACTATCCACAAGGTACTAATTTCTGGTCAGGATAATTTATGTTATGGTACCCAAATCCCAATAGTTTACCAAAGAGGGTTTTGTCTTTCACATAAAGTGTGATGCAGATCAGGTATCCTTCTCTAGCTGATAACCATATCATGCTGCCTCTAAAGCTGCTATGTCACGAGAAGGATAGAAGAAGCACATTGACTTTTAACCACCTTGGTCTAAAAGTGACCCATATCACTTCTACTCACAATTCATCAGTCAGAATTCAAGTCCCTAATCTAATGCAATAATGCTAAGAAACAGAGGAGAAATGGACATGGGTGAGCACTACCTCTGTTGGTCTGTACATTGTCATTCTAATATATCATCAAATAAGAAACAACGTTGCCCTTTCTTTTGCTAATATATGTAAATACAGTTAGTATAAATACATCAGATAGTAGTATTTTCTAGTAATGCACATTGTTTAGCAATATCTAGTCATGCACCTGAGCTTGGTCATTAGCTTCTGTCTTCCCCTGTCTCTGTCCTCATGGTGCTCAGAAGGAGCTAACCAGGAGAACATTTGAGCTTGTACAACCCGTCCATGGGTATAGATCCTTGGAAAACACTTTCAGGCTTAGAAAGCACTGGTGCTCAGTGGTGACATTAGACTGGCACGCCCTAGTGCCGTGGCGACCTTTGCAGCTCAGAGCCGTTCTGACTGGTAGAGCAACCATTTTGAGTTAGTGCCGACGCACTGTGATTTTATTTTGTTGCTTGGCTTACTTTTGGATCTTTTTATTTATCTAGTATTCTTTTCTCTCCCTGCTCCCAGCCCCCAGCCTGAGTCTGGGGATATTTGGCCTGTGCCTCAGCTGTCTGAGCCACAGGGGAGCACTGTGATTATTTCTATAGTGATGATCACCTTCATTTCCTATTCAAATATACCAAACTACCTCTAATCTTCCAAATGCTTTTGGTTTGAAATATCAGTACAAAGCAAACTACTGGAAAATAGTATAAATATTTATGCTATATTTCTTTGAAAAGGCATCTCAGAAAGCTTACAAGAGCATATCACCTGAACCTTTCTACACAGCCTCTTTAAGCATCTTTTCTTAACCTAGAATTTTTCACTCATAGCAATGACCCACATTTCCTTTCTTCTCTGCTCCTTCGTCCTCTCTCCCTTCCCCCTATTTTTCTTTTTTGTTGTTTAATAGACATTTATTCCCTTAGCTGAACAATATATACAATCAAAATATATGGTCTAAGGTGTTTTGAGCAGAAAGAAATTCAAGTCTTAAGGCGTTTTATCAGTCTACTGCAAGCGGAAACTGAGTAGCTGGCTCTCCTGGTCAGATTAGGCAGGTTTTTAGAAGCAGGGTGTTTCTAATTCATTACTGATGAAACCCTCTCTAAGAGTCAGGTCTGCCAGCTTCATCGCAAATGTGTGTGAACGACAGATTCTCCTTGCCTCAGACATTAACGAACTGCAGCTGGTAAATAGTTTTTCCCTTTAAAAAGTGGATTTATTTCTCAGTCTGTTAAAATGCAAATACCCTCAAAGAACAGTTCTCTATCCCTGTAGGTTTGCCAGCGTCTTTGTTCTCTGAAATATAACTGCCCTTTGAGAAGTTATACTCTTAGAATAAGAAACGTTTAATGCTTAGGGAACAAAACTAATTTTGTCTATGATGTTGTTGTTATAATTTCTAAGAGATAAACAGTAGCAATCCTGATAAGAATTGACCTCAAATAGGTGGTTTGAAGCTGCAATCCCCTTTTTTTCTTATCTAAAAGATAGATGATAAATAGATAAGAATATAAGGGAAATAGTGGATAAATGAATGTGGAGCAGAAACTGACATCTCATAGAACCATAGCAGGTAGGCACCTGGGAGTTGATGCACCTTGGTGATAGGAAAGAATTAACACAAAGGGAAGAAATAGTTAAACTGCCCTATTAGAAGCGCTGGGAAGAACAGCTTGGGGAAGGTTGTCTTGATAAAAGGAATACTTGAACTGAAATCAAGAAAGAGAAACCAGCCTATTGGTCTGAGAATTTCCAAGGAAAATAAATTCAGACCGACTCCAGGGATTAAGTGTGAAAAGGATTTTTAATTTTTTTTTGACCATCTTTTATTGTGGGAGAGAGCTGACCCACAGTCACAGGCTGGAAAGTGGTAGAACTAGCAATTGAAGTTGGGTCCTTTAGATCCCAGAGTTGCCTTTCATCATACCAGACGGCCACACGTTAAGCCAAGAGACAAGAACTATCAGAAGAAGAGAGAAGAAGAATGTAGAGGAAGAGAGATAAAATGAGACAGGTCACTGGACCCTTTTCCTCTTCTCAGGTAACTCAATGGAGTGAATGACTGGCATTTCCTTTTGCCCAAGACATTATGAGCAATTAATGGTGACAAATGAGTACATGTGAACAGAGATTAATCTGATGATCAAATAACACATCCAAAAAATTTAAGACACTTTATGTCATGTGCAATTATTATGCAACATGGGGAATTAGCATGTATGTCATAAAGTTCTGTAATTAGGATTGTTTTCATACAGACAGGCTGATTGATTACAGAATCGATTCTGGCCTGAGATGTGAGATACCAGGAAAATCTTGGAATCTTAGCAGAAGTTCCCTTTTGTAGGGAAGTAGACAGGAGATGCTCTAGTGAGAGCAATACTATTTTTCTTCCTTATTTTATCTTTGAGGTTAGAGACTGTTGAAAGGAAGGGTAATTTCGGAGAAGTGGTGTGATCTAGAGAGAAGAGAGAAGCAGAATAGATTAATGATAAAGGCATTATTATAAAGTAATTCCTAAGCTACCACTATTTTGTCTAATAAAGATAACAACCTACCAAGGATACTATCATTCCATTATTTATAAGGAAACTGAGGTTTAGATAAAACCAGAATTTCCTGAAGGCACTTGGCTACATATAAAATATTCATAATTTCTTATGCCAGACAACTTTAAGTCACTCTGAATGAAACAGAGTCCAAAGGCATTAGAATAATTTTCCAGAGGGAGCCTGGCAGATGGGTTTCTCTCCTGAAGGTGTACATAGTCAGTTAGTCACATAGTAAGTTCATGCTAGGGACCCTGTACGTGCCGAACTTTCTACTCCCATCTCTAAACTCTTGCTTCTTCTAGAGGTTAGTGTATATTTGGTCTTTCTTATCTTCCATGGGGTCTGTGATCTGCTGAGTCTGTGGATCCACAACTTCTTCACCCATTAAGTCTTCAATTCAAAGGTTTAGTAAGACTGTATACACTGAGAAAGGCCAGGCATACTCATCTTTAAGGAGAGAAAGAAGGATGTTTAGAAGTAAACAGGGGTGCAGCCCCCTCGAGCATTTGAAGAATTTCCATGATACAGAGCACCAGGTAGTTTCCATGGATGAGAGGCCATGAGTGAGTCCTAGCAAAGGGCACTGAGAAATCTTCCTCATCAGGCTTCGATGCTGACATATCAACAGCTAAGTTGGGATGTTTGAGCACTGAGTTTTACTATGAATATCTGTGCAAAAGGGACATGATGGAGGCACTTTCTACCAGACACGAAGGAGATTAGAATTCTTTAATTATGGAGAAGAGGACCCAAGGAATTACAGATGGGAGGGATGAGACTAAGGAAGAAGGAATTTTTCATTTTTGTCCCCAGGTAGGTGGTGTTAGATAATAGAAATCCAATAAAGAACATCTGGATTGGTGCGTCAATTCTTTCTGTCCCATGATGTTGTGGGTTGAATTATTCTAAAATATAGGTTGATGTCCTAACCCATGATTTCTGTGAATGCAGTCTTATTTGGAAATAGGATCTTCCACTGGTGTGATAAAGTCATACTGGATTAGGGTCAACCCTAATCCAATGACTGGTATCCTTATAGGAAAAAGGAAACCTGGACACAGGGACACATGAAAACACCTGGCAAAAATGGAGGCAGATAGAGTTACGAGCCAAAGAATGTCAGGGGTTGCTGGCAACTACTAGAAGGTAGAGAGATACATGGAATGACTGTTCCTCAGAGTCTTCAGAAGGAACAAACCTTGTTGACATATTGATTTTGGATTTTTAGCTTCCAGAAGTGTGAAGGAATAATTTGTCTTTTAAAGCCACACAGTTTGTGGTGATTTGTTATGAAAACAGGAAACAAATTCAGTCCTACTACATACAACACAGGGTAGATGTGGCACATGGCCACTGGAGGAGAGAAGTAACTTCACTAGACTGATGGGCTAACAGCTGGGAGAAAGATAGAAGTTCCTGTGTAACCTTGCGAGGGACACAGTAGTCATAGGAACTTGTAGGTGGAGCACTCAGGGGTTAGGAGGGTCTATAAGAGTTGATGCATTTGCAAATACTTTCTTGCATTCTGTAGGCTTCCTTTTCACTCTTTTAGTTATTTCCTTTGCTGTGCAAAAGCTTTTAAGTTTGATGTAGTTCCACTTGTTTGCTTTTTTCTTTTGTTGCCTAAGCTTTTGGTGTCATATCCAAAATATCATTGCCAAAAGCAATGCCAGGAAGTTTTTCTCTGTGTTTTCTTCTGGCAGTTTTATAGTTTCAAGTCTTATACTTAAATTTTTTATCCATTTTGAGTTTTGAGTTGATTTCTGTGTATAGTATAAACTGAATCCAGTTTCATTCTTTTGCATATACATATCTAGTTTTCCCAACACCTTTCTGGGTATGTATCCAAAAGAACTGAAATCAAGTTTTTACAGAGACATTGGCACTCTCATATGCACTGCAGCATTAATCTCAATATCCAAGGTGTGGAAACAACCTGTCAACTGATTGATGTAAGGATAAAGAAAACGGGGTATAGACACACAATGGAATATATATTTTTTAATTTTTTTTTAAGAGGAAGGAAGGAGGCAGGAATGAAAGCAAGTAGAAAGACAGGTAGGGAGAGAGAGCAGGAGGAAGAAGCATTTATATTCATGTATCAGGCTAAGGGGTCCCTCATAGGCTCCCTCTGAAGTTCCCAGGATCTTTAGGGATCTTAGGATAGGCTTCAAAGAAAAGAGGAAAGGAATAAGTTAACTCGAAGACACAAAGAATGAAAGTTGTTTTTTTTTTGCCCAACTCTTCTCTGGAAGCCCGCTGACAGGCCTGAAATCAGCCTCAAGTTGGCAATAATGCATGTCAGCCTAGCTGCACACAGAAAGGCTATCCAACTGTTTGTATAGCTAAAAGTAATAAAATGCTGGCAGTAGCTCAAAATGAGTGAAGACTCGCCCAATTCACAATCAAGTGAAAATGACATTGGACAAAGTCAAAGAATGATCTTAAATAAATTTTTAAGAGTTGTAAGTTTTTCTTAAATGGTTATCTCTAAAGTTAACTACATGGCATTCTTTTCTCACGTACCATTGTGATAAAATTCTTGACTAGAGATTTTTACTTCTCAAAGGGACAGGTGCATTTCATCATATGGCTAGAACCCAATATTTTGGCTTGCTTAGAAGAAAATGTTATTTGACTTATACAATAAAAACAGATTGTTACAAGTCTATTTTAGGCCTGACAAATGTAAGTATTCCATATTTATAAAGCAAAAGCATAGGTTATGCAAACTTTTTGACGATCCAGGAGACTATATTATGGAAAGAATATGAGCTAATACTTAAATATTCTGCTTCATCAGCCACAAATTCAATGGGATTAAGGAAAGTGAAATGAGAATAAGTAACGTTACAATTCCATGTGGGGAAGAAGGGCTGGGTCACAACAAGCTGTTTCTTGGATTCCTGCTTTGAGAAACATATCATATAAACCAAAGAGGACTTTGGCCTTCCTATGGAAACCATGATAAGAGAGGGAAATTTATTTCAAAAATCTCATTTCAAAGAGAACTTTGTCATAAGCAGTAGCAGCCACAATGTTAACAAGTTTGTTAGTGATGAAAAGACAGCTGACACCTTTAAATTCTGAAGGACACTGTTTAGGTGAAAATAAGCTGCTTTGGAGGCTTGGTCTTATTCTGGCTAGGTAAGTCTTTCACAGGAGAGGGAGAGAGAGGGACAGAGAGAGAGAGGGGAGAGAGAGAGGGGAGAGAGAGAGAGAGAGAGGGGGGAGAGAGAGAGAGGGAGGGAGAGAGGGAGAGAGAGAGAGAAAATTCTGATCATATGTATGAGGGATTAAATTAATTCATGCCACTGTGGAAGTCAGAGTAGGATATAAAGTTTCAGTAACTAAAGAATTAAGCCAAATCAGCTGCTCTAAACACAGTGGGTAGCTTTTTAATTTAGTGAGCTTCTAGCCCCTTTAAATATTCAGATACTCTTTGTATAAAACGTATAAGTAATCTTATGGTCATACGAATCTATGTCAAAGTTTGATCATTTTTCAGTAATATTTTCCCTCCAGATGTGATCCATAGTGTGAGATAGGTTGTCAAAGTGACATGGACATTACTTTCAATAACTGACTCTGCAGAGAAGCTGAGCATTTCAGTGCATCAGACTGCGCCTTTTCTCTTTACACAATATGTCAAGAGTTCCCATTAGTGACAAGACTGTGACCCCACCCTTTTGTTCTTTGTAGAAATGAGCTCCACATGACACCTTTTCTGGTTTTGAACTCTTCAGCTAATGACCAGGTGAGAGGATAACTGTCTTGTTATGTTGTGTGTCATTTTATTCCATGATGAAAGGACTCTGTAAAGTCACTGCTTCCCAGGGAAAAACCACAGAGAAGACACGAGATGTATGTTGCCATTTGAAGTCCCTCCTTAGAACTCAGACCCTCTCTTCATGTCACCTCAGCCTTGAGGGCTCTCTCAGTGAAGGCAAAGGAACTTTCTGGGTGGACCAATGGGCAGTCAGAAGCTAGGATCAGGAGGAAAATAGAGTCATCTTCTGGCTTTTAATAAAAACCCAGTACAATACAGAAGAAACTTTAATCATCAGTTGGGGTGCTTTAAAGAGCTGACATGAAGCAAGCTGCAGGATGATTCTTGAAGTATAATTTTAGTCAACAAGTAAGTCAAATAATGCTACATATTTTCTGTTGGTGTATATTTTTGCAGTAAGTGCAAAGAGAAGTTTTGGAAGAATTGATGCTACATCGATGCTAGATTACTCACAGCAATAACACTTAGGAAGCGATTGGGATTTGAGGATGTCAAAGGGGACCTAAGCCTCTGCTGTATTAATTCGTATAAGAAAATAATTGTTAGGCTGGCTCAGAAAGATGGGACAGCGGGCATGCCCGGTGGGCATGCCCGGCGGCCAAGCCCAGGAAAAAGGTGGCTGACATCAGAATAAGGGATGCAACCCCCACACCTGGATTCACGGGGCCAATCCCCAATCGCGACATAGGAAGCCGCGAAATTCCTCTGCTTAAAGAGCCGGCTCCCCTTTTGTTCAGGCGCGACTTCCCCAGGTCCATTTTGCGGACTTGGGAGTTTCGCCCGGGTGCGCAGAGTCCAATAAAGCCCTGACTATTCTGCTTTTTTGTCTAATTGACTTTTTCTCCTCGCGGAGCCCAGAAAATCCTTACAATAATGGTCTTGCAATCAAGTTGAAGAGTGTACATGAATATATTAGTATATGCATAGACTGTCTGAAAGAAAGTTCAAGAAGTTGATAAGAGTTTTTGACTCTGGGGAAGAAAACCCAGTGGGGTTAGGAGGTAGGTCTGGGAGTAAGCCATACTTTTAATCACAAGCCCTTTTGCATCCTGTGAATTTTGTGCTATATGCATGTATTAGAGCAGAAAACTCAATAAAAATTCAATATGTTAATCATTTGAAAAGTTAATTTTCAAAATTAACAATAATGAAATTTGAAAAGAGCTAAAATGTTTTAAAGGTTTGGCATATAATCTAGAACAGCAGTTGAAAGGCTGAGTTTTACAAAGAAAGTCAAACTTGGTTAAAGGGGAGAGAGGTCAACTTTCAGATGCTGGGGACGAAGATAGGTCAGGCCCGAACGGCATTTGAAGACCTGAGTCCAGAGGCAGAATCCTTGAAGCAGGGTAGAGAAACATACTTAGTATCTATATCAACAATAATGGCCTAGGTAAAGAAACAGTGAAGACAAAACCATATAGAGTTGATTTAAAACAAAAAACAAAACCAAAATACCATTATGGCAAATGCTCTATTTCTTCAGTTTTCTAATTTTAATTTTTTGTCATTTCATGTTAGCTCTTAAGGTATGTGTTAGCACCTAACCTAAATGAGGGATCTGTTAGAGCTAGAGGTTAATACATCAAGAGGCCCCTGGTCTGACAGCTGCAAATGTAGGTCTTGGAAAAAGCTGATGCAGCAGAGATTAAAAAAAAAACACAAAACTCCAATAGTGAAGGAAGGATGGTGATCAGAGGTATCTGCAGCTGAAATTCTGCATTAGATTGAACTTCCCAAATTCTAATCAACTTTTATTAACCTGCCTGGGTAGTCAATGGTTTTACTCCAAGACTGGGTAGATGCAAATAAAGGATAAAGGTAAAGTCATTTGACTTTTTCAAGTAGTGGCTTAACTTCATTCCCCTTTAATGGATCCTTCTAACATTCACAACAAAAGTAAAAGGGTAGAATATGTGTATTTGACCATGCATTTCAATCTCCAGGAGCTTACTTTTCAGTACTTCTGGAGAGCTTGGGAATGTGGGTACGCCCCCAGGATCTTCAAACTGAGCGCTAGCCACTAGATTGTGCCAATCTGGGATGACACGCTGGTCATCTTTTCCAGTCAGTTTTGTTATGGCAGACAATTATGCGATAGCTATAAGGCTGTATTGTCTGACATCCTCGGCTGGGCTGGGAGATATGGAATAAAGTGGTTTTCTTTTTTTGTTTTTTAGTATTTTATTGTGGTAACTTTGTTTTACAAATTCAAATAAACTTATATGTGTAGGTTCCCCATATATGCAGTTTCCCCAAACCTCAGATATGTCCTTACAACCTATCCTTCACCAAATTACCAATAGTTCTTCACCATTGTTCAGTGGGCCCGCCACCACATGCCCTTCCACCCACTACCACATCCCGTCCCCTAGTGGTAACCTCAGTTCTACTGCAAGTGTCCAGGGGTTGGTTTTGCTTTGTCTGTTCTGTGGTTTTGTCTATTCACATTTCACCTATGAGTGAGGTCATCTGGTGTCTATCTTTCTTCTTTTAGCTTATTTTACTTGGCATAATTCCCTCTAGATCCATTCATACTGGTATAAATGACAAGATTTCATCTCTTCTAAGGGCTGTGCAATATTCCATTGTGTAAATTTATACCACGTCTTCTTTATCCATTCATCTAAACTTGGGCACTTAGGTAGTTTCCAGTTTTTAGCTGTTTAAATAGGGCTGCAATAAACATGAGGGTGTATAACTCCCTGTGAATTAGTGTTTTTGTCTCTTTTGAGTAAATACCCTGAAGTGGGATGGTAGGATGCTATGGGGTTTTCATATTCAACTTCTTGAATAATTGTCCTATTGTTTTTCATAAGGATTGTGCCAATTTGCACTCCAAACAACAGTGAAAAGTTGTTTTCTTTTCTCCACATCCTTGCCAACATTTGTTTTTTCCCAGACTTTTGGTTAATAGGCAATTTCTCACTGTTGTTTTGATTTATATTTCCCTGATACTCAGCAGAGAGGAACAACTTTTCATGTACTTATTGGCCATCTGTATGTCCTCATCAGAAATATCTCTATCGGATCCCTCTTCTTATTTTTTTTACTGAATTGCCTGTTTTTCTGCTATTGAGTTTTATGAGTTCCTTGTATATTTTGGATATTAGCCCTTGTCAGAAATATGGAATGCAAGTACCTTCCCCCAGTTAGGAGGTTGTCTTTTTGTTTTGGTGATGTTTTCTTTCACTGTGAAGATGTTTTTGAGTTTGATATAGTCCTGATTATTTATTACTGTTTTTGTTCCTCTTAATGCTGGAGTTGAGTCTCCAAACTGTCTAAGACCGATGTCAAGGAAAGTCTTTCCTATGCTGTCTTCCAATAATTTTATGGTTTCCTGTCTTATGCCCAAGTCTCTAGTCTATTTTGAGTCAATTTTTGTGAATGATGTTAGTGGTGGTCTAGCTTCATTCTTCTGTATGTGGCTGTTCAGTCATTCCAACACCATTTACTGAAGACACTTTCCTCTCTCCATGGTATGCTTGTGCCTTCTTTTGTCATAGATTAACTGACAATATGTGAGTGGATCAGTTTCTGGTAATTCAGTTCTATCCCACTGATCTGTGCCTCTACTATTATTCCAGTACCACACCATTAAGATCACTATCACTTTGCAGCATAGCTTAATGTCTGGGAGTGTAACCCCTCTCGATTTGTTTTTTCTCATAATTGCTATGGCTATTTGGGGTCTTTTGTTGTTCCATACAAACTTTAAGATTTTTCATTCTATTTCCTTGAAATAAGTCCATGGGATTTTACTGGAAATTTTATTAAACCTGTATATTATTTCAGGTAAAATGGACATTTTAACAATGTTGGTTATTCCCTGCCATGAGCAGCGGATATCTTTCCATCTTTGCATTTTCCTCAATTTCTTGTATGAAGGACTTATAGTTTTCTTTGTATAAGTCTTTCACCTCCTCTGTTAAGGATATTCCAAGTTATTTGATTCTTTTTACTTCTATTTTAAAAGGTGTGGTTTTCTTGATTTCATTTTCTTCTATCATACTGTTTGGTATAAAAATGCAAAGAATTTTTATACATTGGTTTTGCAGTCTGCTACTTTACTGTGTGGCTGATTATTTCTAGCAGTTTTTTTGAAAGAGTTTTTAGGGTTTTCAATATTTACAATGTGATAGTTTTACTTCCTCCCTTCCAATTTGGATTCCTTTTCTTTTTCTTATGTAATTGCTAATTTTACCTAATTACCTAATTTTCTTACATAAGACCTCCAGTATGATGTTAAATAGCAGTTATGAAAGTGGACAGTCTTGTCTTATTCCTGATCTTAGAATAAATGCTTTCAATTTTTCACCATTGACTATGATGATGACTAAGTTTTTGTTTTTTTATGTTGAGCTATGTTCCCTCTACCCCCGTTTTATGCAGGGTTTTTGTTTTATCATAAATGGGTGTTGGATCCAGTCAAAAGCTTTCTCTGCATCTACTGATATGATCGTGTGGTTTTCTCCTGGCACTTGTTGATATGGTGTATCACATTAATAGATTTACATAAGTTGAACCATTCTTGCGTCCCTGGGATAAATCCCACCTGGTCATGAAGATAATTATTTTGATGAATTGTTGGTTTTGATTTGCTAACATTTTCTTGAGAATTTTTGCATCTATGTTCATTAGAAAGATTGGTCTGTAATTTTCTTTATTGGTGATTTCTCTGTAAGCTTTTGGTATCACTGTGATATCAGCCTCATAGAAAGTGTATGGAAGTGTTCCCTGTTCAATATTTTGGAAGTCTGAAAAGAAAAGATATTAATTATCTCTGAAGGTTTGGTAATACTAATTAGAAAAGTCATTTGGTCCTGAGTTTTATTTTTAAGGGAATTTTGATCACCTCTTCTTGCTTGTGATTATTCTGTTCAGGTTTTCCAATTCTTCCAGGTTCAGTCTTGGTAGATTATTTTTCTATAAATCTGTCCATGTCCTCAAGGTTGTTCACTTTACTGGCATAAAACTATTCATAGTAGTCTCTTAAGATGTTTGGTATTTCTGTGGTATCTGTTTTAACTTCTCCACTTTCACTTTGGATTCTAGTTGTGAGTTTTCTTTCTCTTTTTCTTTGAGTCTTAGCCAATGGTTTGTCGGCTTTATTTTTTCAAAGAACCAACTTTTTTGGTTTCATTGATTTTCTGGATTGTGTTTTGTTTTTTAGTTTGTTTATTTCTGCTTGAACTCTTATTATTCCTTCCTTCTACTGATTTTGGCTTTTATTCTTTCTCTAGTTGCTTTAACTATAGTTAGATTATTTATTTGCACTTTTTTTGTTTCTTGAGGTAGGCCTGGGTTTCAATGAACTTTCCTGTAGTACTGCTTTTGCTGCAGCTCATGGATTCTGGAGGCTCATGTATTCATTCTCATTTGTCTCTCAGTATTTTTAAATTTCTTCTTGTTATCTCTTTTACCCAAGAGTAATTCAGAAGTATATTGTTTATACACCAATGCCTAAGCTTTCTTTTTGGGGTTGATTTCTAGTTTAAAGTCACTGTAGTCAGAAAAGATGTTTGGTATGATTTCAATCTTTGTAGATTTGTTGAGACATGTTTTGTATGATTTATCTTTGAATAAGTTTCATGTATACTTGAGAAGAAAGTGAATTCTGTAATTGTTAGATGAAATGTTTGATATATATCTATTAGCTATAACTGCTCGAAATGGACATTAAAAGCTGATCTTTCCCTGTTAATTTTCTGTCTGATTGATCTGTCATTGCTGTAAGTGGGGTGTAGAAATCTCCTATTACTACTGTGCTGCTGTTAATGTCTCTCATTAGTTCTAATGATACTTGCTTACTATATTTTGATGCTCCTTCATTTGGTGCATATATATTAATAAGCGTTATGTTTTCTTTCTGGATTGACCCATTAATCATAATATAATGTCTATCTTTGTCTTTCGTTACACTTTTTATTTGAAAGTTTGTTTCATCCAATATAAATACAGCTATTCCTGCTTTTCTTTGGTTGCCATTCAACCGTAGGATTATCTTCCAACCACTGATTTTGAGCCTTTGCTTCTCTTTTGAAAGAAGGTGAGTTTCCTGACTAGCAGAAGGATGGGTTATGTTTTTAAATCTGTTTGGCTACTCTGAGTCATTTGGGAGTTCAATGCATTAACATTTAGGGTAATTATTGATACATATTTATTGCCATTTTGTAAATTGTTCTTACATACAGTTCCTTTGTTTTTCTCTTTCTCTTCTTAGGTGAATGTAGATATGTTGTGATTAGTTTTCATCTTTGCTTTTTCCCTAGAAATGTGTTTTGTGATTACCCTAAGGTTAGCATTAAGAATTTTATATTTATTTTCTATTTTTATTTGAAAATCGATTAGTCTTGCATTCATTCTAATCATCCACATCTTTATTATCATCTCCTCCTCCCCAGTTTTTATATTTTGCTCTCTTACTATTTTTAAGTGGCATTTCTTTACTGTTTATAGAGCTCCCTCTAGTATTTTTTTGTGGAGCTGGTTTTTGATGGTGAATTCCTTTAACTTTTGCTATCTGAAAAGCTTTTTTCATTCCTTCAATTCTGAATGATAATCTCACAGGGTGTAGCATCCTAGGTTGAAAGTCCTTTTCTTTCAGCACTTTGAATATATCTTGCCATTCCTTTCTGGACTGTAGGCTTTCAGCTGAGAAATTCACTGACAATCCATAGGGACTCGCTTGTGTGTGACACATTTTCCTCTAGCTGCTTTTAAGATTTTTCTCTTTATATTTTAATTTTTGATATTTTGATTACGATGTGTCTTAGTGGAGGTCTGTTTGGGTTTCTTTTGTTTGGAACTCTTTGAGTTTCCTGGGTCTGGAGTCTTACTTCATCCCTTAGGCTAGGGAAATTTCCAGCCATTTATTTCTTTTAGTACAGTTTCTGCTCCAATTTCTCTCTCTTCTCCTTCTGAGACCACTATCATATGAATGTTGTTGCTTTTGATGTTATTCCATCATCCCCAAATATTCTCTTCATTCTTTTTTCTTTCCTGTTTTGCTTGAATGCCTTTCTGCCATATTTTCTAGATAACTTATTCTATTGGAGGCTTCATCCATCCTACTCTCACATCCCTCTATTGAGTTCTTTATCTCAGCTATTATATTGTTTGTTTTTTGACATCTTGCTTCATTTCTTCTCTTTTTTTTATTATTCTTTTCCTCTTCCTCTATTGTTTTCTTGATTTCCATGAGTATGTTTATCACTGCTGCCCTAAGTTCATACTGAGGTAGTTTGTGTATGTCTGTTGCATTCAAATTTCCCTCTGGGGTTTTAGTTGGATCTATCATTTCATACATATTTCTCTGTGTCTTCACTCTGTTTAGCATTCTGTTTTTAATTCTGTTGGTTATGTTTCCCTTGAGTGTTGATCCGTGTAGGATATTGATTTGTACCAAATACCCCATGTCTTGGTTTGCACACTGGGAGTTATTAAGTTGTGTGGCGTCACCACTAGTTGGATTGTTGCAGTTCTTAGGTAAATCCTGCTTTGAGGGCCAAGAGTTCAGCTTGTGGGGCTGGAGTTTGTGTGTGGGATGCAGACCCTTCCTCTAGCATCACAGGTTGGAACTGTAAAGATTACTTTGTTGTCCCACAATCAACAATCAAGCTGCAGTTCCAATGCCACCCACATGGTGGTGCTAGTGTGTAGTGGCTGAAGGTTCCCCTATTCTAGAAGGCTCTCTTTTTTCAGAGACACTGTTAGGCACCTTTAAATTCATGGACAGGATTTCCTGTGGTCAGGTCTTGTGGCTCCAGTGAAATATGGGGTGTGTGTGAGAGGAGGGGATTTGCTTAGCTTCCTACTGGTTATGGTGGTGTCCTGTGAAATTTTCCGTTGGGATTCCTGTTCAGTCTACCAGGGTGCTGGTCCTTCTTCTGCCCTGTACCAAGACCCTTTTCCCTGGCTCAGTTCACCCTGTACTGCTGGGCAAACTCTGTTGCCAAAGCAACTCTCTGGGGAGCTCGCTTCTACGCCATCTACCATGATCCTTTTCCTCCAACTCTGGGAATTCCAAATCTGAGATGTATCTCTGAACCATGATGTTTTTGCCTACTGTTTATGGTAGTAAATGCTGTTGTCATCTCTGTAGCTTTTGGTCCTGCTTTTCCACAGCATTTGTGTCTGAAATAGATGCTTCATAGTTGTTTTGTGGGAGGAGGCAAGATTTGGCTCCTACCAGGTCGCCATCTTGGACTCTCATCAGAAGTGGTTTTCTTTCAGAGTATAGCTTATTCCTGGAGCACATCTAATCCATAATCTCTGTACTCTCCTGCTTAGATAAGATGATATTCACTTAGCATCACAGAGAAGTTTCCTCTGGGTATTGCCTTAGCCCCCAATATTTAAATTAATGTTAAATTAATATTTAACATTAAAATTATCTCACTATCCATCAACTTAGATGGTTTCCTGAGTCTGTTATATGTACTTACATGTAGACTATATAAGTTGTGCCTACTTTTTAATATTCCCATAAAACATTTATATGTCTATTCAATTCACACAATATATCTAAACCAAGAAAAATGTTGTAGGTCACCAAGACTGGGAGTTTAGTTGAGAGAGGATGTTCTCTCAAGCCTCTCTGCCTTATATTAATATCTGGGGCTGTCCATCATCAATGATAGCTCCTTATGTTTTGTAAACAGGCAACAATTTTCAATTCTGTAGTTTTCTCTGGTTTTTCCAAATCAGTCTTTTGAGAGGAGGGAGATGGTATGTTCAGGAAAAGAACTATTTACGTAACAGAGGGAAGGCTTGAACTGGTGGTCTTGGCTTTGAGAAGCAGAGGTAATACACTTGCATGCAACTCGAGGTCTTCCTTTTATCAGAGACACAGTAGTGCTCCAGCTTATGCCTAGAATTCAGAAAAATGCCCAAACCATGCAGCAATATGGCATGTTATCTGGTACCCCAAAGATGGGGAATAGATTTTACCAATTTTTAGTCACTGGAAACTGGAGTGCTTAGGAGTATGATTTCAACTTGAAGTTCCTTTTATCTGAAGTTTTTGCTTCATTTATCAAATATAAAGTTTTTTTAAAAAATAATTAAAAATAATGAAGGAAGAATGGGAGGATATGGATTTAGGAAAAGGACTGGGAAAAATTCTGGAGCAAATAGAAAATTTTCAGTTGTTTGTAGAAGGAACAAACAGGCCAGAAAAGATCTAAGGATTCATTTGCCAAGTGATTTACAGGAATATCATGCAGCTTGTATTTTTCCTTGAAATTAAGGAAAGGAGACTGTCATCTAATTTGTTGGCAGTCTGGCAAAAAAGACAAAATTTTCTTCAGTTGGTTGCCAAACCTCATTTGGTTAGGTACTTTACCTACATCATATAATTCTCACCCATCAAATGTAAAAAAAATGTATTAATCAGGAAGACTAACAGCTATAACAAGCAATCACCAAATATCAGAGATTCAATAGCGTTACAGATTTATTTATTTATTTTTTTGTCCAGGCTAAAATCCAATGTGGATATTTCTGGTTGGGTGGCTGTTCTAGGAATTCCCCTCTAATTACTAACTCAGGGATCCGGGCAGCTTCCATCCTAAAGCACTGCTGATGCGGGTGGGGACAGTGAAGAGAGGGAATAAGGAGAATCATGTGGCATGATTATAGATAGGCCTGGTGTATATTGGTGTATATCATTTGTACACATCCACAACTGGATAGAATTTTTTGATATGCGATTCAAAGGTGGGCTGAAAATGTTCATTAACTATATAGCACTCATCAGAGGAAAGTCTGAAAGAGATGAGCATTAGAAGTTTCTGTTATAGACATTGAAAAAGAGTTTAAATATTATTGATTTTCTACCTTCTTTCAAGAAGATCTAAGGCAGAGGATTTAGGACACATGCTTAAAGTTACACAGCTGTTAAGATACACAGCAAGGATTTGAACTCATGTTCACCTGACTCCTGAACCTGTGGTCTGAACCACATCACACAGCTTCTCAAGCTACATTGTATCCCAGAGGAAATTTGTTGTATACCGTTTTTATACCATTAGTAGCCCAAAGCATCTTTTGCATGCTGGAACAGGTCACAGGCTGTTCAAAAATTTATTAGAAAAGACCAAAGTACTGAACACTAAATGCTGTGTATATTTTTGCAGGGAGACACGTTTAAAAGGACAGAACCATGATCTGTTTTGTTTCCTTCATTATTGTTTTGTTTTGACTTTTCAGAAGTTCACTTCCTCTTGTTTATACCACTTAGACCTGTGTGTTTGCAACCTCTTCTCTTTTCCTTTTCATCTGGGCATGGAGCCGGGAGTGCTTCTGGGAAGAGAGCTTAACCCCTTGAAGTTTTATTCTTAATATAATTATAGGCCTAGATCTGCCATGAACAATGCCAGCTTTCCCATACACCTGGGAATAAAAGCCTACTATCAAAGCAAACACTTCTCTCTCATCTTAGTTCCAAGACAGTCATTCAGGGAACATATATCTTTAGGCTAAAAATGAATATTCTTTCTTTTTCCCAGGGGGTAGTGATTATTAATCCAAAGTCAAGTTTGAGACATTAATAGGTGCCTTTTTTTTTCTAAAAAAGAAGAGATAAATAGAAAACAAATAAATGATAGACCCTAGCTATATCAATTAGTGTGTTAGCTGATAATGGACTAACCTTTCCACTACAAGGCAGAAATTGTCAGAATGGATAAAAATGCATGCCCCAACTATATGCTATTTATAAGAGATGTACTTTAAATATAAATATAAAGACCCAGATATGTGGAAACTAAATGAATGGGGAAAGACAAACCATGAAAATAGTAAGCTTTAAAAGGTTCTAATGGTTATACTAATATCAGATAAAATAGACTGCTATACTATAACAACGATCGGATATAGATAGAGACATTTCATAGTGATAAAAGTGGTAGACAAGATATAAAAATTAACAAAATTAAAAGGACGAGCACATATTTCACACCCATACTGGAGATGTAAATACGCCTTTCTCAACAAAGATCTGAACAATATTAACCACCATGACTTATGTGACATTTATTGACTAGTACACGAAACAATGTAAACATGTGCATTTCTTAGGGTCACATGGTACACTTATCAACAAAGACCACCTGTCTAGTAATAATATACTTATTTATGAAAAAGGTCCTCCATTACCTCCACTATCTTGGAATAGAAGGGAACTTCCTTAACCTGACAAGGGATATCTACAAAGAAAACCCAAAAACCTATGACTAAATTCATGCTGAGCAGTGACTGCCTCATTGCTTTCTACGTATAGTCAACAGCGAGGCAAGGATGTCCACTTTTACCAATTTTATTCGACATTGTATTAGTGATCCTAGTCAGTACAATAAAATTAGAAAAAGAAGTGAAACACATAAAGATTAGGAAAAGTTAAGCAGACTATGTGCAGATGACCTGATAATGGATGTTTAAAATGTTACTAACAAGCTCCTAAAACTAATATGTAAATTTAGCAAAGTCACAGAACCCAAGGTAAATATATATGAATATTAGTAATCAACAATCAAAATGAAATTTCAAAATTTCATTCACAATAGCATAAAAAATAAAATATATGGGAATGAATTTCTCCAAAGATATGTAAGATGTGAACATTGAAAACTATCAAATATTGCAAAGGGCAGCCAGAAAGACCTAAATAAATGGAGAGGTATATCATACTCTGATTGAAAGACTTGATATTGTTAAGATTATTTCTCCACAACTGATCAACAGATCTATGTAATCTGAATAAAAAATATAAGAAAATTATTAAAAAATAGAAAAACAGATACTAAAAAACTACATGCAAAGGCAAAGGATCTAGATTTGCAAAGTACTTTCTAAAAAGAAAAATAAAGTAGAAGGACTTAGACTAGTAGGTATCTGGGCTTACTATAAAGCGACAGTAATCTGGTATATTGGTATAAAGATAAACATATAGCTCAGTGGGCCAGAATAGAAAGACCATAAATAGATACACATTTATATGGTCATTTGATTTTCAACAAATGTGCCAGCATAATTCAATGACAACTGGATATCTCTCTGGGAAGAAAAAATAATTTTTTCACTTTTGCTATGAAATGGTTCAAGTAGTGCAGAGATTAACTGTAAGCACTAAAGCAAGTTTAGAGAAGAAACATACAGGAGAAAAATCTTTGTGACAATGAGTTAGGCAAAAGTTGTTAAACACGACACAAAATACACAAGCCATGAGTGAAAATAAATAATAAGAAAGTTTAAGAAAATGTCAAAACAAGCCATATTCAGGGAGAAATGTTTGTACAACATATATCTGACAAGGACTTGTATCCAGAATATATTAAAAAACAAGACAACATTCTTATAAATTAATAAAGAAAAACCATCCAACTTAAAAATGAGTCTTATTTAGACAGACATAATAAAATATGCAAATAGCCAGTATTACATGAAAGGAATCGCATCACTGGTTATCAAGAAATTATAATTTAAAATCAGATTACCTCTAGAATAGGTACATTTTAGTTGATAATAATATTAAATATTGGTGAGGATGTGGAATTTTCATACACTGCTTATGAAAATGTAAAATGCAGTCACTTGGAAAACAATATGACCCTATCTGATAGTGTTAATACAGTTACAATATGATTTAGTATTCTCAATTGCAGCTATATATTCAAATGGAATAGAAATATATATCCACACAAAACTTGCATGCATTGTGTTCATAGTGTTCATAGCAGCATTATTCACAATAGGAAACAGCTGGTTAATTAATGGATAAACAAAACCAATGTGCTGTAATTTGTTTATCCATTCACCAGCAGTACTGAGCAATAAAAAAGAATGAACTTAATGCACACACCATGATGAATATAAGATTATGCTATGTGAAAGAAGTCACACACAAAGTTACGTATTATATAATTCCATTTATATGAAATTCTAGAATAGCAAAACTTGTAAGTGAGGGTTGGAAAAGGAGATGACCAGAGAAATTTCTAGGTCAATAGAAATGTCCTATATGTTAGATGGTGGTGGTTACATGGCTGTATATATTGGTCAAAAATTAAACTACACATTTAGAAAAGATACATTTTATTTTATACATATTGCATGTCACTATAATTGGGAAAAAATGACCCCTCGTTTCAAAAAAAAAAAAAAATGACATGTAATACACATATAATAAACTGTATCCTTTCTAAAAATAGTTTGATGGTTTTTTAAATAAATTTATAGTCATATCACCACCACCACTCTAATCAACATGCAGAACATTTCACTGAGAGGGTGGAGAGAGAGAGGATGAAGAAAGAAAGAATTGCAATGAGGACAATACACATTAAAATCAATGTGTGCTACTAACGGTCCTCGAAGAAACCGATGCCATGATGGGAGTAAACATGTAAAGATTTTATTAGGGAAACTTCTAGCATGAAAGGAAAGAGGGACGACGTCAAGGAAAGCTGGGAAATTATCAGATAAAGATGTAAATCACTGTAAGATACCAATATTTTATAAAAGAAACAAGGCGCTTCTTCAAGAACTGTAATAGAGTTATCATCATACAACTTCTTACAGATGATAACATTAAAGAACTTTAGGGCAGAAAAAGCTAATTCTGAATCACAGCTGTGAGATCCATGGCTTTACAGGGTCTGTGCTGGGAACAGCCATTGGACTGGAATAGAGCAGACAGCTAACTTACCTGGTGGCAAGAAAGAAACAGGCAAATGCCAAGAGTGATTGGGGGCATACATGAGGAGAAAAGCTAAGCCAATACAATGTCCATACATCCTTTCTGAAGAGTTATAGAGGATGAGTCAAGTAGTCAGTAGCCGAGAAAATCAGGAGAAAAGAAGTGTTAGGTGGACCGAAACAAAATCATTCAATCTCAGGTGGTGAATAAGGCAAGTCTTTTTTTTTTTTTTTTTTTTTTTTTTTTAATTTTATGGCAGAGGAATAAGCCAGATGGCCTCATATTACTGATAAAGCCTAGAAAGATGAAAGAGAGGCCTTAATTCCATAAAAACAGACACCGTCAGATAGTTGGTAGGATAAGCACTAGTCATGATGACAGTTTTATTAAAGACTGGTCAGCAGGAACTGCAATCGAGTCTATGAAATATGTTTAGAATAGAATGTGTACTGTATGCCATATATTTAAAGACTTTCAAGGGCTGATCTGAGTAATCCATTTCAATGTGAGTGAAAAGATTAAGATGAAATAAAAGAAGGCAGCAAACTTCACCAGCTGGCACAAAACAAGGAGATTAAAAACTAAGCCTTGAAACCACTTTTATAATATTGATTGGAGAGTAGAACATTAATTGTAACTCAATACAAGGGTAATTAGGGATAATGGTACATCCATCCATTTAAGAATATTTAAACATATTCTGGCAATGTTTTCTCACTATTTGAAGTTTTTCTGGAAAATAAAATGCACCTTCTCCCAAGAACTTTATATTATTGATCAGATTTTTCAAAATAAAATGATTCTTCATGTCTGAGTTGGAGAAAATGAATTTGGCAGGAGCTATTAGGTGAAATCAAGGATAAAGCTGTTGCTTAAATTCCTACAAGAGATCATGGCAGTCTAAAAGGAGACCAAGTTTCAAGTTTTATATACAGATGTTGATTTACGATGATGCACGCCTCAAGCCTATGCAATGATACAAAGTTCCTACAATAAATTTAAAAGAAAAGTGTCAATGGGATGGAAAATGACCTGAGATACAGTAGTGGAAGGATGATCAGGACTTGGTGGTTGCTTGGGTGCGAGTGAAAAGCCTCTTCATCTTCAAGCTCAGAAAGACAGCTAGACATCTAGGTTTCACATCACATACTGGACAGAAGGATGGAAGAAGAGTTCAAGAAAGAAAGACACATGTGCACAACAGCCTGTCTTTTAGGAACTGAATTTAGGAACTGCCACATGGATTTCATTAGCTAGGGATATACTATCCCTAGTTGTCAGAGGAGCTGAGAAAGTCTTTTTTTTTTTTTTCTGGATGACCATGCACTAGTCAAAAATGTAGGGTTTCTATTAACAAGGACCAGGAGGAGAATGGGTTTGAGTCCTACTAATTAGTAGGACTGTGGCAGACATAACTTCTGAATATGTCCTTAAAACAAAAGAGATTCCTAGATTACCAAGTTAAAATGTATGTGTGTGTATGCATGTATGTATATATGTATGTGTCTATCTCTTTCTCTCCATACACACACACACACACACACACATATACATATATATACTGAATGACTGTTTCAGATTTAAGTTTTTATTGGAATGAAATTATTAATAATAGTCCTTTATCTTTTAATACTGTGGAATATTATCTTCTTCATTTTCTCTGATTTGTCTTATTTATATTTCACTATTTTTTATTCTTTATCAATATTTTACTTGGATTTAATTTGCTCTCTCTTTTAGCTTTTAGCTTCTTAAGGTGGAAAATTAGATTATTCCTTTCAGATCTTTCTTTTTATCTAATGTAAATATTTACAGCTATCAATTTCTCTTGAATGCCTGTGTTAGCTAGAGACCAAAAATTTTGAAATACACTCTTGTTATCATACAGTATTTTTTTCTAATTATATGATTAGATTTTTATGATTTTATGGTTTTTAAAAAATTGATTAATGGGCTCAGAGTGTTGTTTCAAATATTTTGGAATTACGTATCTTTTTTTGACTTACAATTTAACTCTGTATTAACATCTGTCAATAGTTTCCTAGATACAGCATATGGTCTATATTGATGGACATTCTATGCTCAGTTGGAATGAATGTACATTCTGCAGCTGAGGAGAGTAGAGTTCTCTAAATTTTAGGTTAATGTGATTGATTGTATCATTCAGATACTCTATATCCTTTCTGTTTCCTTGTCTACTTGTTTTATCAACTACTAAGAGTATCTCAAACTCTAATTCTGGATTGAGAATTTATGTATTTCTTTAGTTTTTTTTGTGTTTGGGTTTTACATATTTAATTCACGATATTGGTTATTTCTGTGTTTTCTCTTTTTTCTTGATTATCCTAAAGATTTTTTTTTATCAATTGATCCTTCCACAGAACCAAATTTATTTTGTTGATATTTTTTATTATTTTCTAATCTTCAATTTAATGTTTACTCTAATTTGTATTACGTATTTTCTTCTGCTTGCATTAGAATTTTATTTTCTTTTTCATATCTTCCAATGGTATAGGAATAGATTTTAAATCTTTTCTATATCATATGCCTTTATGTTAAAATTTTCCTCAGCATTAATTTTGCTACATCTTACAAATTTTGAAAAGTTTTAATTTTCATTTTAATTAAAATTATTTGTCTATCTTCATTCATATAGTATATAGCTCCTTTGGATATAAAATTCTGAGTTGGTACATTTTTTTCTTTCAGCAGTTTGAATATGTTTTCTAGTAACTTCCAACTTCCACTGTTTCTTATGACATGTCAGTTGTTAACTGTATCATTTCTCCCCCAGATGTTATTTCTTCTTGATTTCAAGATTTTCTCTTTATCTCTGGCATTCAGAAGTTTGACTTAGGTGTGGTTTTCTTTATATTCATACAGGTTAAGTTTTACTGATATTCTTAGATGTGGAAGTTAATATTTTTCACTAAATTTTCAGAATTATATTATTTCTTTAGATTTTTTTTCTTTCCTTTCTTGTTATCATCTGCTCCTCACAAAGTGGTTTCACCAGCATTGGACCACCTGATATTGTTATATAGGTCTCTGGTGCTCTGTTTATTCTTAATCATTCTTTTTTAACTGTCATTTAATTGGATAAATTTTCTTGGTCTGTTTCAAAGCTCACTTATTTGCTCTTTGATCAGTTACATTCTGCTAATGAGCCTATCTAGCATAATTTTTATTTCAGTAATTGTACTTTAAACTCTAGAATTTCTCTTTACTTTTACACACATATATAATTTATATGTTGGGATTACCTATCTGTGCACTCATTGAGATCATGCTTTCCTTTAATTTCTGAACATACTCATAATAGGTGCTTTGAAATTTTGTTTTCTAAATCTGTTATTTGGGTCAACTCGGTTTCTTACTTGCTGCCTTTTTTCCTGTGCATTTGTCAAATATTCCTGTTTATTTGCTGGCCTGACAGTTTTTATGATAAACTGAATATTTGGATGGTATAACAGCTCTGTAATCTGGTATGCTCTCTTGAAAACAGATATTGCTGTTGCTGCTGCTAACTTGCCTGTACTCAGATTGTCTCAAGCAACACAGTGCAGCAGCTGGTATCTCTGCTCAGTTCTTTTAGCTTTAAGTCTGATTTTCACTCAGCTTCCCAGGGGTCTTCCCTCAACCTGTACAGTTTAGAGGCGAGTCAAGGATTTGGGCTGAGCTTATACACAGATTTTTCAGTTCCCTTTCTATTCTGTCTGCCTTGAATTTTCTCCTCTGATGGTGAAAATGTGTAGGAAAATGGCCTCAATCAAATAATGGTAATAAATTCACAAAATTACTCAATGCTATTATGTCTTTCAATTATAAATTCCTTACTAGGCTTTGCTTCTTATCTATCAGTAGAGTCCCTGGGATTCTCCCTGTTATGTATGGCTTAGCAGTCATCAGAAATTCGAGCAGTTTACATCATTTTGGGGTCCCACCATTTTGGGGGCTCATCACTTTCAGGACTTCTTTCCCTTTCTTTCTAATTTTCCAGATGCTTTGCCAGAACTGCTTTCTCTGCCAAGTCCAGTAAGACTGGTTTTCTGCCACAGAAACTGTGGGGATTGGGTAGTACCTTTAGGCCAAAACACCCCACCCCCAAACAAAAAACAACAGCCCACAATAAATCTACTATTTTGTACAAATCTATTACACTTGTGATCTTTCTAGGGTAAATCTCCTCTGTTTTAGGCCACTTTTCAGTGCTTTCAAAGAATTATTTATTAAATTTGTCTTTATTAAAGATTTTTGTCATTGTTATCTGTAGGAGAGTTTGTCCAACAAGTTAAATTTTCTATTACCAGATACCAGATACCAGTTAAGGGGTTTTCAGTAGTTCTTATCTTTCTTGTTTGCTCAAGATTAAAGTAGTAACCACAGTAATTAATGAACTCTGATTCTAGTATCAGTCCCACAGGCAATGTCAGATGTAAGTAGGAGATGTTCTATAAGCTGAAATCTGCACTTGCCGAATCCTGCCTATCTACGATACTTGATGAGCTCTGCACACTCAGATGATGTATGGGGAGATTTCAAAGAATAATGGTAGTTGTATTAGTCTGTATATGTGTGAAATCTTCCAAGATTTGAGAGATTAGCAAAATAATATTCTGAATGGTATCAACTTTGAAAGATCCTGAATTTGAATATTCAGATTACCCATAAACTATGATGACTGATAGTATAAAAGACTCACTGTCAAGTCAAAGGCCCCAAGTAGAGGAAAGCGGAGAGGTGTCCCACAGAAAGATAGGAAAGTGAAGAGTCAGATAGCTCTGGTCACCATGCTCTACTCTGGGCTAGGTAAACTTGGAATTGGTACCCAAAGATGGATCAGCTTACTAGATAACTTCTGCTCCAGCATGATATGAGGACCAAGCAGGTTGCCCTCCCATTTAAAGGTTCCAGAGATTTATAGGTCTTCTGTAATTTGCAAGAAATTAATTATTTTTTGTGCCCAGCACCAGGCAGAGGATGTGAACTCACCTCCCCCTCTCTCCCTTCTTTCTTTGAGTCCAAACAATGACAGAAGGAAGGAGCAACAAAAGCTGAGCAAGCCACAGCCTGTGTCTCTTTGATTTTCAGTTTTGACTTGACTAGCTTCCAGGTAAGAACAAATTGCTAATGAGAAATTCAGAAAATACAGACTAGCAAACTGACATCCCATTCAGACACTCTTGACCAGGTCTTCTTTGTGCAAAATAGCTGAGAGGACTGGATGCAGTTTTAAAGAGTGAAATACAGGGTTTACTGAGATATTCAGTTTTGCCAGGCTCCTCCTACTGTGTCTTTCTTGACTGAATCATGATCTGACTACTACAAAGCATCTGCCAGCTCTCTCAGCTTCGTGACCAAACAGCGTCAAATATGTACCACATTGGATTTTTGCTGAGGACACTTTAGCAAAAGCCAAGCTCACACTGGCCTTGGTAGCATACAGCTCTCTCTGAGGTGAACAACTAGCCCATGAAGTGGGCAGGGAGATGGACCTGGACACCTTGGGGTCCAATCTCATTCCCCAGGTAGCAGTTGTGTGGTTAACTCCTTGGGTGAGACTAATTAGAATTCCCTTGCTGTGGTTTTTCCTTTTCGAGGAGGTAGGGTCAGAATCTCCACTATTACTCGGACACATCTTGCAATGATTGTGCACTTAGCTACTTTAAATTATTCATGTTGCTGTAAATATCAAGTGGTTGTTTGGAGACCCAGAAACCCCAAATAAGCAGAAAAAATTTTTAATGAAGTAAAAATGATCAGTTGCTTTATTTCACACTTTTGCTTAAACATTTAGAGTTATTTTTCACACTGGTGTTACTGAGAAAGTGTTCTACTACTGCTTGTCAATGAATTTATGTGCACGTTACTTCATTAACATTAATATATTGTGTTTTACATTTGTTTTATAAATATGTACAGGCTTTAGTAGTCCCTGAGATAGGATAATTAAGCAAAAAATGGTTTTAAAACTGGTCTAACTAGTTGGTTCACATAATAAATATTGAATGAACTATTTGCCTAGATTTCCCTTCTGCCAACTGGTGACTTTTGCACCATATTTTCAAAATTTCCTGATTGATCAACTAATGGCATTCACACAACAAAACAAAGTGCCTGCGAGGTCAGTCACTTGTAGGCCTTAGGTGATTGTTTCACACAAATACAAAGCCTCAGATCTCAGGAACACGAGACCGATGATAGAAAAGAAAATTCTAAATAATAAGTTCTTCAGAAAAAGGAAGTAAAGCAATGTAGTTGAGCTATCCGTTAGGCTAAGTCAGGAATCCAGCCAGGTGAAGAAGAGCTGTGGGAGCAGAATTCCAGAGGAGTGGACGAGTTAGAGCAATGCTCTTAAGAAAGCTTGTGATTGAACCAAGTCTCTACTGGAGGTCTAGTGACTTCATTCATTCGTTCATTTATTTATTCATTCAACTAAAGCCAGCAACTCAATTTTTTTCCTGAAGTCTGACTTATCTCTGAAAATTCAAACTCACCCATCTTCAGTCATAAAATGCTCGGGGTCATACGCACTTCCCCAAACTGTTGCTCTAGTTCCTCAGCGAGATCTTGCAACATGGTTAAGACTTGGTCTGGTTGAGTTGCTGTGCACCCCTCACCTCGCTTTCGAGGTGGACTCTGTTTACACACTTCAGTGACTGACACTACCTTTTTGTCAGGATCATTCGCTGCACATCCAGTCAAGCTCTCCAATTACCTTTTCCACTCTTTCCTCAGAATTCTACCCACCAGTTCCATTTACCGACATGGATTAGGGGGAAATGCTGGGACTAGAGGGATTAAAAGCATAGACACCAGAATTGAGAGAGGAGATGGCATTGCCCTTCTTGAGACTTTGGAGCTCTGTGGCTGAGTTCCCTGATGTTCAGCCCTGAGCAGACAGGGAAATGATCTGGAAGTGGCTGAGACACAGAGCTTCATTCCAAGGGCTTCAAGTTGTGCTAGTCTTTAGCTGCTCACTGCATAGATTACCTTTCTGAAATTTGGAAGTAAAGCACCATGTCTTTTCTGATATTCTTGGAGAGTTTCAAGATTTGTTCAAGTACAGGATCTAAGATTTCTTCCTTTGTCTTGGTTGTGGCATTGAAATGTTTCTTTTCTGCAAAAGTGGTTGAAAAGGAAGTGCGCTTTTTTGCCAGAGGCTCCTTAATAAATGCAAGCAGGTCCTTGTCTTTCAAATCTCTCTGGAATCCATAGACTTCACTCCATCACCATCACCTGCCACTTCCTCCCACCTGAACCGTAGCATTAGAATTAAAACTCATCTCCCTTCATTCAATTTTTTCCCCACCTAACCTCCAGAGTGTCCCCTTCCAAATATGGGTCTGATTTTGCCCTGTTCGTGCCTAAAACATTTCAATGGTTCTCCCTGGTTCTCTGATAAGGGTAAAACAGACATGATTCTACATGCTCTGGCCCTCCCCACCTCTCTGGTCATTCTTCCAGATCTATTTTCTTGCTTTATCATCTAGGCAATTTATTTTATGTCTCTGGGTGACAGCTTCTTCCTCTGTAAAATGGGAGGACACCACCTATCAGGAAAGGGGATAATGTGTGCACAAGCGTGGCACCTGTTGGGGAGGCACACGGAAAAGAGGAGCATGGAAGATGGAGATGATCATGAGCACTGAGATCCTTCAGCCTTGGCCTACAGTCCCTGTTGTTCTTCATCTCAGCATATTCTAAGCAAAGCAGTTATTTCTCCTGGGATCAAGGACCTAGCTCATGTGGAACAGATCTGGCCCACAAATTCTGGCTCCACCAAGGGAACCCTGGGACATCCATGCCCTGGACCAAAATGGAGAAGGCGACAGTCTGGAGAGAGGGTGGATGGAGATGTGTGTGCAGGGCCTGGTCATGACCGTGGTGTATCATGCTTGTTAGCTTCCCTCCTCTTGAACCTCCTGCCTCCAAGCCCAGCAAGCATAGTCCTTGGCCTTAAGGTTGAACAGTTATCTTGATACCACAGAATCACAGTAATTTATTATTTTCTGCTATGTCAAACAGCCTTAAAATATTGATTGATTGCCAGGAAGCCAAGGCTTTGTTTCAAGGACGTCAGAATCTGAGCTATTTATCAAGGGTAACCTCTCTGGTACTGGGTAGACAGTTTTCTTCCAGAATCCTGCAGTCTCTTAGTCATTCCTAGTTTCTGCTCTTTAGTTTGTTTCTTGGTTTAGAGCCAACTTATCTCTCCAGCTTAAAATAGCAATGGCAGTGCCCTGGTATGGGCTGATCTGCCAAAGGACAGCACCCTGAAGCAGCCAGTCCTAGAGCTAGTAGGGACCTGAGGGGATGGACGTCACAGTCACTGTATGGTGTAGTGGCTTTTCCTTGGGAACCAGCTGTAAAATTTCACTAAGACATCCTCACGGCCCTGTGAACTAGATGCAAACTCTTCTACTTGCCTTAAAAAACACCACCACAAAACCCCACAAAACCTCCTGCACTTTCTCCTTGCCAGACACTCTGCTAAGCACTGTATGCATCATAACTCAATTCATCTTTATACAAATCCATGAAGTGAAAACAGTTATGACTCTCACAGATGATGAAATAGCTACCAAGAGATGAAATGATTTACTGAAGGCTATTTCACTAGCAAATGGTGACATCCGGCTCTCGAGCCCACACTTAAAGCTCTGCCACCATGCTATGTCTTGCTTCAGTATCTAGACTTCTTAATCACGTGAATTGAACCAGCTAATAAAGTTCAGAGTACTAACAGTGCCTGGCAGAGTAAGAGCTCAGTAAACATGATTCCTTCACGTAGTGGCATGACAGTGTAATAGTGAGTAGAATGGCTCTTAGCCAGGCAGCTCGCTCTGCCACCAGATAAGGGATCTTGGCAACAGACAAACCTTTCTTTCAATGACCTCATCTGCAAACTGAGACTAGCATCAGCACTTATTTCTTCAGATTGTTTTGAATATTGAGATAATATATATCAAGCATTTAGAACAGAAACTGGAACTTAGTAGATTCTGCATTTGCTAAAATATGTGCGCACACCTGTAAGATGTGTGGATGTATGCAAAAGGATGGGTATGGACTTTGTGCTCTTAAAGACCTGATTTCAAGTCCTTGTTCTTTTCTATTGTCCAGATGACTTTGGATAATATCCAGACCTAGCTAAGTCTCAATTTCCTTACCTGTAAAATGGAAGCCAAATATCAATAGAACTATTTGAAAATGAAATGAGATATGGTGTACATGGAAGCACAAAAATATTAGGTATTTAATAAGTGTAATTTCCTTTTTCCCCCCCAACAAGTCTCTCACAAATACGTAAGCTAATTCTACCTTCAAAGCTTTGCTCTTTCTGACGTACAATGCTCTGTTGTTTTCTGTTCCTCAGTGTCCTGTGTTCTGTCATGTCAGAAACCCTCCGAGCTCTAACTTTTTATAACACTCTGGGACCCTTAGAGATATTTAATTGCAGCTGTTTCTAATTTTTTTTTTAACATAAAAAACCCTTTTATAAAAAAGTTATTTATCAAGGGTATTTAATTGCAGCTGTTTCTAATTTTTTTTTTAACATAAAAAACCCTTTTATAAAAAAGTTATTCACATTGGATGTTATCCCTGGTCCTGGGGTGTGAACCTGGTGCCTTGGGATGTGTGTGGACTGCGCTCCTCCAGAGGCAGTAGACCTAAATGCTACTCCATCAGGGCAGACCCAGTTTTTAATTTTTAAGTGGCCCAAGGGGAACTGCAAGTCAGTTGGCATTTCTCTAGACCTCCCATGCTGAGAAGAAGATGAGAGAGAGCGAGAGAGAGAGAGAGAGAGAGAGAGAGAGAGAGAGAGAGAGAGAGAGAGAGAGAGAGAGAGAATGTTCCTCTCAGTCTGGTGTGGGCCCTGTTCTGATCTACCCATGCTGGACATCCAAATTCTGACTACAGTGGTGTCTGTTTAGTGCCAGTCCTTCCCTTGGCACTGTTTGAAGGGATGACTTCACTTTGTGCATGTGAAAACATCTAAGAGGATTAAGTAAAGAGAACTACAAGTTCTCTAATATCTGCCTTGATTTGCCATCATGTTTTCTGGCCTTTGTTCAGGTACTATGTCGTCTTTTTATTCTCCAATCACATTTAGCAAGTAGTGGCCTATATTTACTAACTAATTTAACTTGAAATGATTCATCCACTGAGTCTTCAGGTTGAAACATGTTGGGGACTTGGGCCAGGCCACAAAGCCAGGCTGATGCAATCCAATGGAAAATTGCACTCAGAGGCACCTCAGCCACT